>JAOEHY010032632.1:0-70910 GCA_025447955.1 Psilopsiagon aurifrons | reverse complement strand
GAGCGAGCCGGGGCGCGCCGCAGCAGCCCGCCCGGCGCCGGTGCGCCCTGCGCGGACACCCGGAGTTCCCCTCCGCGTCGAGGCTCCGGAGCGGCGAGGATTGGCTGCTTCGGAAGACTTTCCGGGCACGCGTTGCTTTTCCCTTCTCGTTGGGCTTAAGAGAGCATCGAGGGGAAGAGCTGGTTGTTTTCGTTTGACTTTCTCTCCCTTGAACATCCCCCACGCCCCACTTCCGTGGTCTGGATACTCCGAGTGACTGCAAGAAGAGTTTTGCAGTTGTTTTTGGTTTGTTGCTTTTTGTTTCTCCTCCCTCCTGCCCTTGAACTGAGTTTGTCCTCTGTGCATGCCTCTTCTGGAGCAAGGCTGGATCCTGAACCTTAGTGCGTGTGAAGGGCAAAGCCTCGTTAATATTCCCGTGGTTATTGTAAAATGTAAAGTGGATAATACGACTTCTTGCCAAAGGCTCCAATGAGTGGCACACAGTCCACAATCACGGACAGGTCAGTATAAGATGAATTCTTTGATTCTTTTGTGAGAACTAGCATCTTCCCAGAGCTCCTGTGCTTTGCCTTCTGTCTGCAGTGACAGCGTAACAGGCTCGGAAAAGCAGGATTCAATCTGAGTTTCAGGGAATCGAGCCGTGGCTGTGTCAGGGCAACTGGGTTAACTTCGAAACGGGAGTAATGTCGAGTGCAACAGCTTTCAAGCCTGCTAGGCTTTGGAAGAACCAGGCATTGCAGTTCAGCTTCCAAAAGGGCTGGTGCTGGGGGGACCACCAAAAGCAGCTTAGAGAAGTCGAAGCGGTGAAGTTGACAGGAGTTTAGGATACAGCCCGAGTCTGCTGTAGAAGCAGCATTTGCTTCTCGTTAGGTCAAGCATTATGGTCTGCCAAAGAGAGGTCACTTCAGGTGAGAGCAGGAGGGGTAGTTGATGAACAGGATTGTCTGCTGGAGCCTACCTTCGCAGTAACCTGTTCCTTGCTTTAGATAGCTGCTCAGGCCTCTGGGCTTCTCTGCAGGTGCTGCCATGTGCATTTCATTACCAGGCTGGGGTTCGGGGGGGGGGGTGTGTGTGCTTCAGAGGCAGGAGCAAAAATGTGTTTTGTCTTGTGAGGATGAGCAAATCAAGTAGGAAATCTCTTAATGTACTTTTGAGATAGAAGTAGGGAACTAAATGTCTTTTATTATGTTCTTTTTTTTATGTTTATTGTGGATTATGTTCTTAATGCATTTTATTATGTTCTTTGTTACTGTGAATATTCGGTGGTTATGGGGTGAATGTGTGGCAAAGGCCTCCCTGCTTTGGCCTTTCATGACAGATACAAGCAGTTCTGGGGCAGGAGAGAAGCCAGGGCAAGGACAGAGAGATGATGCTTTTGGGTGCCTGAAATCACCTTGTGGACTCCAGATGCGGGCAGGAAAGAGAGCAAGTATAGGTCTTTCTTGCACTTAGGAATTTTCATGACTCTACAGTTACTAACAGACAGTGCAGTGCCTGAGTGGTGTGAAAGGCCTCTAATACAGCTCAAAGTCATGTAGCCTGTATTTATGGCTGTGCTGCTCATAAAGTACCAAGTCTTTGCAGTGAATTGTATGGTATAATTGGACTAACAGAAGAAGACTCCTAACTTCTTTTGCAGTGCGTGTGCATGAGCTGTTCTCGAGTTGCAGGACAGCTCTTCTGTACCAGACAAGACAGTGACAGTCAAAAGGAGGTGACTTTGTGACAATTCTGCCATGTGCTTAAGGGTCTGTGTCTTACGGCAGGTTGCACGACACCGAAAGGAATGACAGCTTCTCCTGCCCAGAAGCAGTTGAGCAATGCATGGGAAGGAAAAGCATGAGGGCAGGGAATTTAATTTGCTTCTTAGTAAGACAAAATGCTTTCCATTATTGAATTGGAACAGCCCAGTTGAAAATGCAGCAGTGACAACAAAATGTCTTGTTTCCTTTCAGTCATGACAAGAGGATGTTTCTCTTTGGTTCACTGAGGTTTTGGTTCAAGAGGCCTGTCTTCAGAGACCTGGCAGTCGGAGCTTTAGGGGTGTGTGATGATTGGGGGAATGCAGGGAAGCAGGGCCTGGGCTTGCCACTGCTCTTCACCTCTGGCCTGAAGGAACCCCAACTTTGGGGTAGGAAAGGAATTCAGTCATCGTGGCCCGTTTATTCCCTGGCTGAACTGTTGAGCAGAGTGCTGGATGTGGTGGTGATGTGTGTTCTCATCGTGTGGACATCTGCTTACCGGTGTCTGGAGCAAGGCTGCTCCTTCTGATCTACAGCATTGTGCAGGATCTGGAGGGAGTGGCTTTCGGTCACTGTTGTCCTAGCAGTATGTTGCTCCAAAGCTTCCTTTGCCATTAGGCCTAAGAAGCCTCTGTATTGCCTCTTTAAATCCGGCTCTTGAGCGTGGAATGTAAAGCAGGTGCAATATCAATCAGCTTGGTGCTTCTAGTGTCATCAGATCTACGTGGTATCAATCACATGATGTGTTCAATTCTGTCTGCATTTATCAGTGACTTTCTTTGGTGGGATCAAGTTGGGAACTGCCTTAAAACAGAAAACCCCAGCTGGCCTCTCTGCCAAATGGTATTAGGAATATAACAGGGTAGCATAGGCCTGCACTTTTCTCCATATTAGCATTTCATACTTGCATTTTACGTCTGTGTAGGTGCTTAAATCGCTGTTACAGACAGCAGATATTTCCTTTCCTGTCCCTTCAGTTTATGATGGAAATCGTACCATGTGTTTTGAAAGCTGTTGGACATTTCCCTTGACCAGGTTGCGCTTGTCCCATCCTTTACGTATTTTGTCTTTTATGTTCTTGTTGGTGATAGCATGTATGGCGTAGAAGCATATGTAAATTAGAAGGACTGCATGAATGGCTGTTCCTAGTGCTGTTCTGTAGCCGGTGTGATGGCCAGTTCATATCTCATGTGTCTGGGATTATTTTCTCCGTGGACCAAACCTCAATCAGTTAATGCTGATAGTGGTTATGCTTCATCCCGATTTGGATCCTGTTACCCAGCTGGCTCATGAAGCAACATCGTTTTCTTGTATCTTTTTCCTCCGAAGACTGAATGAGGAAATACCAGGTAATAAAAAAACGTGTAACAGATGTTAAGACTTCTAAGAGTGTAATGAATGTTCAGAAAAGTTACTGAAGAAGCATCTGATGTGTGCCGTTCCCAATCAGCTACTTAGCACTAGGAGAAACTAGAAGATTATCTTGTATCGTAGTACTTGGGGTTGAGAAATACGTAAGCAAAATCGATCCAGGATAGCCCTGGTGTCCTGCATGGCTTCTGATGGAATGAGACGCTCGGAACTTCAAGCACTGAGATTGATTTCCCCTTCTTTCCTTCAGGATGTTCTTTTACTTTGTCAGCTGCTTCTTTTCATAATCCTGCTGCCCAGTGGACTGTATCAAACAATTCATCTTCAACCTTATTACTCTGCCCCTTTATGTTTGTAAACATTTACACCCTCTTAATTTAATCCTCTCTGAGTTATGCTGTGTTTGTTTAGGGGCCTCCTCAGGTGGCATTTATCTTACTTAACTCACTAAGTCTTTGAGGTAGACGTCTCTGTCTGAGCTGTTTGTCTAGAATGCGTTTAAGGTTAATGGAAGAAAATAGGCTCATCTGGGGTACCATTTATTATTCTGAAGTAGGTATCTAGAATTGGTAAGGTGAATGACAAAGTGCCTGCTTGGCTTTACCTCTGGATTTAGGTTTTATTTGCCGTGTCTTTTAGCCTGAAAACATCTAGTGTAGTTCTGCCTCAAATTACTGCCTAGTTACTGCTGCTGGATTGGCCAGATGTCGCTGGATGCTGTCGGTGTGAGGGTTTTGGAAGGGGGAGATGGGGCTGCAGGGACCATCTGAGCTGAGCTTTGGGAGCTCACCGGGTGGCTGGTATGGCAGAGGAGGTGTTTTCCTGTTCGTGCGATTGCATGCGAGTGCCCGCATTCACTCCCTTCAGAGCTGCTCTGGCCCGGAGCACTGGGGCAGGCCGCTGCCTTTGGGCGTTGCTCTGTTCTGCCGTTTGTGGCAGGCGACACATGGCTGAACGAGATAAGGGGTTTATTCTTTGCAAGGACATGCTGGAGCTGGGATGAAATTCGGCCATTTGCAGGCTGTGGTTGGCCACGAAGGGATGATCAGAGCTCTGCTGTATCCTGTTATGACACTAAAGAAACATTTGTGCGCGATTAATTTTTGTGTGTGTCTCGGTTAACTGTATTTTTCTTCCTGTAACCATTCCAAACGCTGCGGAGTTGAGCAATTGCACGGCTACAGAACCAGCTTTATGCTGCTTTCTGTTTATTAAAGCACAAGAAAAGAATGGAGGCTCTTGCTGCTTTCTGCAGTACCTTGTTGAGGAACTGATGACTCTTCCTATGCAGTTGCTTGCAAATGAGTTTTATTTATAACAGTGCTGTAGTTTCTGTTGCTATGACTAGAAAACAGGAGAGGTAGAATTTACACATAATTACCCTTGAGAGGTTTTAATTGCTGATTTGCTCCTGACTTGGTACCAGAATAGACCCTAACCGTTCCTTGTCTGCTTAGATGCACTTTCTCTGGCTTTGGCTGGCTGTAAGTCCCTACAGTAACTGGGGCTTCTTTAACTATGTGGTGAGAAGAAAAGGAGAAAAGGTTTATTTTTTCCAGCAGGGTAAGGGTAAGAACTTCATAGAAAGTCACACCTTAGTGTTACTGAGTAACTAGTTGCTGTTATCACACATTCGTTTAATTAGTAGAGTTTGTAAGATCGAATACTTACGTGGGCTGCAGCCCAGTGTCTGTTTCAATAGACTAAAAAGCGTTAGTCGTCAAGGCAAGTCTTGTGCTTTCCAGTGCTGTGCCTTTACTGTGTTTGCAGATTAATAGTTGACGCAGTCTGTGCATAAATTCACTTTTGTATTTTGCTTTTATTGAAGCTGTCAGAAGAGAGCACTGTCTGTGATGTTTACTGTTGGCTAGGAAGCAAATGCTCCCCGTTCAGGCTGCATAGTTTATTAGGGCTTTTACTGGAGACAGAAGTTGAGGTGAGCTTGATTTTCTAGTTTTCAATAGAGCTGTGGGCGTCATGATTATTTGGGTGGAGGCAGGAGTGATTTTTCATCTGTTAGCCTAATTGTATAATTCTTCCTCTGCACAGAACTCCTATTATGGCATTTATTAGTGTTTCAAATGGATAGATTAGGAACAGTACTGGGACGTAGGCTACTTCAATTTTACACTAGCAAATATCTTGGCCACATCCACCCCTTCCCTTTGTTCCTGGGGACGATCGTTTTGCACATTGGAGTGCTTTTAGATCACTGCTCTGTTTTGGTGATGCCTGCTGCTATCCTATTTAGAGGTGCCTGAGAAGAAACATGCATCTTCCTCTTGGAGCAGAAGTTGCTGAGGGTGCTGGTGAGCTTTGTGGGTGTTCATTCGTGATCTTCTTAGACCAGGCTTTATAAAGCTGACTTCTGTATTGATGGCACAAGAAGAGCTGCTTGGTCCTTGAGGGGGGCAGCGTTGGCCACAGTTTTTCTAATGGAAATCAAAGTAGTCTCCTGCTTGTTCTCAGAACTATTCCTCATCATGTTGCAAAAGTAGTGATTTGGGTGCTGAAGATTATTTGGCAGCCTGTCTGTGAAGGTAGCATAGAGCGTTCATGTAATTGCTGGGGAAAGCGGTGCAGACACCTGGACGAGTTAGCTTCCGTATTTGATGGCTGTATCCAACATCTTTTGATTATTTCAAGAAGTGGGGTCTCCTGCTGAATTTATGCCTTAAGTGTTTTGTGTGGATCCTGTGCAGTGAGTAGCTTCAATGCCTGCCTCCATTACCACCATCAGCCCCCACCCTGGCCAGCCCAGGGCTATAGCTTGTAGTTATGCACAGTGCCTCAAAGAGGAGCAGTGTTTGCTTTGGTCTGGAGACTGAATTCTCCACTTAAACCTCTAGGTGGTCCTTCTGGGTCACTGGGGAAGTATGTTGGCTGTGCTGCTTGAAAGATAAGCTTAGGCTCTTGCTTTCAAGGCTTTATCTTTCACGTTTCTCATTGAATACCTCTTCCTTTCCTCTGAAAATTAGCAGTAGGAGACTTAATAACAAATCCCATTTGTATTATCCTTGAGTTTTTAGACTGAGTGATGTGAGATGCTAATAAAATGGTTCTTATAGCATTCCTAAGGCTCTGCAAATATTCCTCTGCCTAAGCTCTCTCCCTTCGTTCACTTTAGTCCTGAGATTTTATCTACTTTGGGATAACTAGATCTTCCTTGTGTAAGAGATGTTGGTAGCACTAAGAGAAAATAGGCTTGCGTGCATGCTCTCTGGTAGGTGGTCGATGTTCTGTTTTGTGGCCATGTTCTGTTTTGTGGCCCTGTTCTGGATAATTATTAGGTTTAAAGAACAGAAGTGTTAGTTCATGTCTCAGCTTGATTAAACTAAGGGTCAGGAGCCTGAACGTGGATAATGCCTCAACATCAGAAGAGAGGACTCAAAATAAGGGCGGCGGAAACAGTAGCAAAGTAATTGGTAAAATGAAGAGAGATGTAAAACGTGCAATGTTTGATTAAGAATGTACAAGGGATAAAAACCAAGGCAGGATACATACAAAATAGGAACATCACACTTGAAAAAAGACAGGAAAAAACAAGGTTTACTCCTTTCTCCTTTGAAAGAAACCATGTAAAAATAAATACATTGAAAATGACAGGAAAAAGCAATGTCCTTATGTTTCAGATGTAAGCAGGAGTATAAATAGCAAAACCAAAACAAGCAGTGCTCAGGCTCTGACATTCACTAAGCGTCTACTAAACATCACTTAGGCTTTGTTATTCCTCTGCATCCTTTCCTTGAGTATTTTCAGTATTGTGTCTGTTTGACTTCTAAGACCAATGGGCAGGAACTGTTTCTTGCATAGTTGCCCCAGTCTGATGGTAAATAAGAAGCATTGCTGTTTACATTTGTGGCAAACACTTAAGTATTATCTTTGTGGCTATTTTAAGCTTTGTTTTGACAACACTGGAACTTCTGTGCTCTCAGTTGGTAAGGTACTTCACTAAACTGCTCTGGCACAGGAGAAGCAAATGGATGGGGTCCTTCCTGAGCCATAGCATGCAAGTTACTGTACTTGAAGTGATTTGATTGTCAGCTGTCTGGTTCACTGTCACATTAGTCACTTGGATACTGTCAGATGTCCTGCTGAAGGTAGGTGGGATCCCTTGCAGGACTGGCATGCTGACAGTGTGTGCCGGCCTGGAAGTGGCACTGGGGTTTTGGTGCATCTATGAGCTCAGAAAAACTAAGCCTGTCATGATCTGGGAGCAGGGCTACGAATTGAACTGTGTGATTGAGCAGAAGTACCTCTTCGTGGCTATAAAGAGGCGTTGCAGTGTCGATGCTAGGAGCCTGAGGGAGAATCCCCACATTATGGGAGTTCTCCATAAGCTCTCAGTTGGCGCAGGAATGTGTGTGTAAGGGCAAGACTCAAACTGGTTTCCATCTGCTCCTGAGCTCTTGAAATACGTACTGGAAGGCTTGAGAGAGATTGATGGCAATCTTAGTTTTATCCAAGAGCCATGAGTAGCAGCACAGCTATTCCCGTTTATGTGAGGAGCTGGTCTGGAATTTATTTGCAGGCTGTGAATCCTGGTTTATGGTGTCACAGGCAATCATTTTATCAAGAGCTCGGGTGACTTCCCAAGAGGAACCAGTCATCTATGGAGAGCTATATATGGAGTCCTGAGTGAGCTGGAGTGCTGGAAGGGGGTTGGGACCTGAATTGACCTGAGCAAGCATTTCCCAGTGTGGAGGAAAAAGACCCATCTATTTAATAAAGCACTAGACTGATCCGAGACAGGTACAGGATTCTGAGTCCACCACTCCCATAAACATACAAGCTTCAACCTGCAGGCTTACCTAAAGTATCTGATGGCTGCTTGAAAGTCTTTTTATGCTGTTATGATAGTGGCTGTTAGTGTAGCTTATTGGCAGCACATCAGACAAGGCGTCTCCTCTCAGTACTCCTGTGGCACACAGGCACCATTGCATGCTCCTGTTTGTGCCCAGATGCAAAGAGGATTCTGATGAGTAGGCCGAGATCAAAGCTACCAGAAAAGTGTTGGAAAAAGAGGAAAAGAAGAGAATTGAAGGAGCAAAGCTATAATGAGCGGGGGAAAAAAAGGAAATAGGAAAAAGCTGCAACATAAGACATGAGAGAGTCAATAGGAAATGAGAGAGAGAAATGGGAGAGGTGGTGGCAACTGCCAGATAGGAGAGAGGTTTCCTGTCTGCCGACGCGTTCTGAAGGCACACGTCAGCCGTGATGGACTAAAGCCCTGACAAGCCAGGGCTACGACTGTCTTGAGCTTTCTGTGGAGGACTGAAGATGCTCGCTTGGTGTCTGGGAGTAGCTGTTTCTCAAGGAGGCTGTGCAGATGCTGTTTGGGACCAGAAAGTTCTTTGAGCTGTTGTAACGCCTTCTGACATTTTGCTGTGGTTTGAGTGATAGCAAGTCCCATGTGACAGTACGAGAGCCATGATGATAGCGGTTCCTGTGCTTAGGTGTCTTTCAAAGTTGGTGCTTGCCAGCAAGGAAATACAGTGGTTTTGTGACCTGTGTTGATAGGAAGGCGTTTTGCACCTTGTGACTATTATGGGATGTCCCAAAGTAGGCCATGACTGCAGCCAAAAGCAGGCTTGTTCTTTTCAGATAGTTTCTGGTTTTCAGACAGTGATTTTTCCCCACTGCTGCAGACTGCTCTGTAGCCAACTCACCTAACTTAGGCAGTGTTAACGACTCGGTCAAACAACTAACAACTTGAGTCAAAGTTAACAACGTTAAATGTTCAGGGGGAGCTGTAAGAGAGAGAAGGGGCATTTCTATGAAGTGAGCTCCCCAAGTGTAAGGGACGGTAGGAAATGATGGTTTATCCGAAATACTTGCGTGTCAAGGCTGAAAGTTCTTAGCTGAGAGATCTCACAATGATGAACTGCAGCTCTCCAGTTGGCAATTTGTTCTTGTTGTCTGTTGAGAGGCACACAATGATAGGTTGTGGTTTGCCCTGCGTAGTCCCTGCGGTTTCAGTAGCGGAAGTGGTTCATGTGGGTGCAGATCTCATCTTAACAAACCAACAAGCTCAATCATTTTGGCTGGTGAAGGTGGTGTGGGGATACTGCAGAGAGAGCCGTTTGCAATTGTTGTGGGATTTGCTTCGTTGTGAGGATGGGTCAAAGTCTATAGGGCACTGGTAAAATGAATACCTTTGTCACAGACTTCTCTACCCTTGAGTTATAACAGAACCTTGAGCAGCAGACAAAAACGTCTTGCCATAGTTCAGGAATGGGCATATGATCTAAAAGAACTTTCCTCTCTTCCAATCTCAGGTAGTCACTTCAGTAGCGAGTGCCTTGGTGTATGGTTTTGAGAATACTTAATGCTTGGTAAGTATAACGTTGCCAAGCACTGCAGCCCTTGAGCAATATTTGAGCAATATTGAAAGCCCGAGTTTTACACTCAGCTATGTCAGGTCTGTGAAGTTATGTAAAATATTCAGCCCACTCGCAGTATGGAAATCGTGGTGAGAATAAAACCCTGTAATACGCAGAGGAAGAAGGGAAAGGGGGAGAAAAAACCCAAACAAAAGGCAAGCAGATTCCTCCTCTGTTCTTCCAGGGTGGAAGATGCAGGAATGCTGGTGATAGCTTTAAATGCTAGAGTGTTGTTTACTTTGGATGTTAACCAGTGCAACTTCAGCTGTATGTATTGCTTAGCAAACCTTGACCTTCTCTCCCTTTTCCTTTTAGTTGACGACTTATCAGGTTTTATGCTCATCAGTGAGACATTAACTGTGTTTTTCAGTGTCTGCACCTGCTTGTCCATGCCTTTGACTCCGTCTCCATCCATGGGGGTATCTGGCTGGGTTCTGGCACTTGTAATCCAGATACGTGGTCCTCTGGTTTAGGCCAGAAAAACACTTCTTTCCTGGGAATGTGAAACGTGCCTGCCTGATTGTGAGCCATAGTGATGCTGCCTGGTGGGTGCCAGGCGAAGGGGAAGAGTCACTGCATGCTCATAGTGGCTTGTTTTGGCAGTTAACACCAGCCTTACTGGAGAAGGCTTTTTTTCCACAGCAGAACTCTTGGGTCGCACGTGAAGCAGAAGCAGATAATGAGGTTTAGCTGGAAGGGGGAGAGGAACAACAGCCTTGCAACAGGTTTGAGTTTTGGGCAGTCTGCAAATCCAAGTTGTCCCCTTGAATTGAGCCAGTTAGAGAGAACCTGCCCCTTTCCCCTTTTCTCTTCCCTTTTTTTCCTAAGAAGTTTTAGATCATGGTGGCTCTGCAGCTACTGGGAGGCTGCTTCACTGAGTCTGCCTGCAGTGACAAGAACACCACAGTAGCTTGGATCACGCTGAAAATCTTGCTCCATCTGTTGCTCCTCACATACTGAGAAAATGGCTCCTTCAGATCTATAATGTGCTTCTTGGGATGTTCATAGAATCGTAGAATAGTTCGGGTTGGAAAGGACCTTAAGCTCATCCAGTTCCAACCCCCCTGCCATGGGCAGGGACACCTCCCACTAAACCATGGCACCCAACCATAATACCGCCAGGGATGGAGATGAGGTTTGATCATTTGTTGCATCAGAAAACAGCTTCAGAAAGACACTGAGGTTTGCAAATGGTTGTGAGGACACACTTCAAACAAGGCCTGTTCTGTTCAGGGGCCTTGTTTGTTTAAATCCCCACGTGAAACCTCTTCAGCTTCTTCTCGAAGTTGTATTTGGATCAGTTTGCTGTGGTAGTAAATTTGAAATACAGTGATTAGCTGTATAGCAATGAGAAGCCTACTCAAATATCTGGGACCTCAAAATGGAAAGCTTGTTTCCTGTGGGATTTGGAGAAATGCTTGCTCAGTCGTGGTAAAACCAGTAGCATTCCTGAAGGTGGTCGCATGCTCTGAGCGCTGCATCCTCCCTTTGTCTCTGGTACCTCTCCAGCTGTGTGTGCGCTGGGTATAGATGTCAGGCAGCATGAGTCTGGCACAGGAATAACAGATCTGTGGGGCAGCCCTTTGTCAGTGACAAATACTTCGGTTGTCACTGTGGCCCCAGGATCTGTTTCTCATTGGCAGTCACCCCAATTCAGTTGCATGATAATGTGTAGGAAGACATGCCCAGTAGCAAATGAATTTTGTCTTGTAAGATTGCAAGCCATCTGTACTCTTCCCCCTCCTCTCTCTTTTCCATCACGTGGAGATGTTTGCTTTAGATTAAAGCACTTCTGTTGGCATCCTGGTGGTTTCCATGCTGCAGTAGGTCTGATTACACATATTCCATTTCAGAACCCCAGAAGGCAGAAAATACCTCGGGTGAAATTGCCTTACTGCATGCTCTTCACGAACATCAGGACTACCCTCTTTCCCTTACTGATATAATGCACTGAATACAGTGACAAGTACTTAATGTTTCTGTTTGCAGGTTTCTTATGCATCGTCTGTTACTTAAACTCAGCTGTTGGTTATGGTGATAACACAACATTTTGTTTAATCCTGTGAGGATGTTTGACTGTGGACAACTGCTGATGGATAGTGAATGTGCTCAGTTAATGCAGTGTAGTGGAAATCGGAGAGGGAGGTCTGTATATTGGCATTTGAAGCATGCCTTGATACGACATTGAGGGAGTTGTGGCTTCTTCCGAGCATGGAGGATTCTCTGATCCAGCTGATAAGAAGTACAAGTCAATTGAAGTTTTTATAGGTAAGGTGCACGCATTCTCTGTTGAAATCATAGAATAGTTAGGGTTGGAAAGGACCTTGCGATCATCTAGTTCCAAGCCACTGCCGTGGGCAGGGGCACCTCACACTGAACCATGTCACCCAAGAACAGAAATGATAATACTTAGTTCTGTATATTTGATCGTCAAATCTTATCTGAAAAGCAGCTGCAATTACTGTATAATAATTTGCCTGCTTTCAGCAATAGTGCCCCTCCAGAGGCTAAAGCAGGGACTGTCTTTTGGGGCTCCAGCAATGCTCCGCTTGTGAGGAAATACAGCACCATAATTACACAGGTACAACCAGCTGTGTGAATGCTCTTGGTTTGGACTTTTGACGTAAGAGGCAGATGCACTGTTGAAGCTGCAATGTTAAAGCTTTATCTGAAACCCTCAGTTTCTCTCTGCCCACCTCCTGACCCCTCGCATGGCTTTGATAGTGTGCTTTAAAGCATCATGGTTGCTGTGAAGGGGGAGATGGAGAGCCCTGGAAAAGATTGTCGATAATGCATTGGCTTGAGGGCAAAGGAGAAATGTCAATAGTACAGACTCTGGAATTAATTCTAGGGGAGGTAACACAAACGGGGTATTTGACTCACAGACCATGTCTGGAAACACTGAACTCGGTGGTTGTATGGTCCTTGTCGCACTGAAGCGATGAGGGGATGAAAATATGTTCTAGTGCATTAAAGGAATGGATTTCTGCATTTTCAGAGGCTGGGGTTATGCTTACAGGTATTGCTACCTTGCTGCTTTCAGAACTTGGGGATGTAAGGCTACAGATGCGGGGATACATCTGCGTTCCACATCAGATCAGTACCTATATGAGTAATGATAAAGCTGGTACTGATTTGCTTATGGGGTCAACTTTTGATGCAGAGCATGTCCTTTAATGATTTTATATGCAATGTACTGTAAAGCTGGGGTGGACTGATGGCTGCAGTGAGTTGGGAACACCCTGTGGACTAAACTCTCCCTCTGCATCCACAGTTCTTGATACGGAGTGAGCCGTTGGTGGAGAGTTTTTAAGCCTGGAAGTAGTTCATTGCTGAAAATTGCCAGCTTTAGAGTGTACCATAACAAGGTAGTGAGTGCTGAAACAGCGTTACTGGTCTTTGAATTATGGTACAGTTTTAACAACTGCGTTCAGCAGTTTGTTATGAATGAAGTAGATTTTGTCCTAGAAAATGGAGTATCCTTGCTCTCATTTTTCTCTCTTTACAAATTGCCAGCTATACAGTAATTACTTGTCTCTCTCTCTTTTGTATGCTGTTTTGGCACTGACTCAAGTTTGAATTTAGTGATTGGCATAAATACTGTATTTTGGAGCTGATCTGGGGGGCTGCCTTTTTCCTTTCTGTCTTTCTTTCTCCGTTGCAGTCTTACTGGAATCGCTTGAACTTACTTCAATGACAGGATGAGCAGAACATTTGTTTAGATAGGCTGTTCTGAAACCTTTAATGCCTTCTAAAATTGTTCATGGTAAAAGATGAAGGAAGGAAACAGTGTGACCTTTTAAATGAAGCTCCGTATATCCCATTTTCCTATGCCAGAAGTCAGCCCAGACAATGAGAGACTGAAGGCATTTGCGTTGTCTTTCAGAAAGGGTCTTTCACTTTTTGCTTGTACAGATAGGTGGTTGGTTTTGATGTGTTTGATTGAGCCGACTTCACAGTTGGTTTTCAATCCATGTCCATATTTGTACCTAGAGCTTGCTTTCTTTAATTACTGTCTATAGCTAATTGTCCCATAACAGAAAACGGTGGGTCGTTCTGTAATGTTTTCCTTTGGTTAGCACATTCTTCAGTAATACATACTATTAGTAAATGCTTGCAATTAACAATTGTGCTTAAAGTTTTAATGGCTTCAGTGTTTTCTTCCTTTGAAGGTGATTGTTTTAAGCACTGCGTTTTGCTTAGGGTTAATGCAGGCATGCATTAAAAACAGACAGATAGGGTTGAGTCTTGTAATGATTGACTCTGTAATGTGGGTTGCCAGTCTAATCCTAACTTGTGCTGATATGTGCTTTTTAGCCAGCTGGCTGGAGCCCGGAAGGTGGGCTTTGTTCAGAGGGGAGCTGGGGGATTTGTGTGGTGAATCGTTCAGTGAGGTGTATAAGAAATCTGGTTCTCTCTCAAGCAGTAGAGAGCTGTTACGTTTCCTTATCCTCTGCCCCTGGGTCTGTGTTTTCCCACCCTGCTCAGTTTATCACTTTCATGTCTAAATCATCCTTGCTTTTCCCTTGTGGGCAGTACTTCTTCAAGGCTTGTCCTACATTCGATTTGGTGTCCTCTTGTCTCTTCTATGACAGCTTTTAATTCGTGTTTTGCCCGGCATGCTATAGATGCTGTCCCTCGAGTTTCACATAGTGACTGCTGGAGCTGTGTCCAGTAATGTGCTTAGGAAACGGAGGGTATTTCTTAGGGGGTTCTTGTATCTAGGATCCTAAAAGCTTTTGGTTACCTCTCATGCAGCTAAAATGCTCTGAAACCAGAAAGCTTGCGGGTCTTGTGGTTTACGTGTCCGTTGCTAGCACTCAGTTTAGCTTTCCTTCCCAAGTATGTTACATATACCAAGTATCTGTACCTCATAGAGTGCCACGCAGACTTCTCTGATTAATCTTTTAAGAAGGAATTATGGTAGTGATTTGAGACTGAGTGGCTGAATACTGCTCAAACAATCTGGATAGTCTTTCTATTTCAATTGTTGAGCTACTTTTTCACTGCAAGAATAATTTCCTGTTTCTGTTTCCTATTTTTCAAACAAAGTTCCAGTAATTGAAGGCACGTTTCTAAGCAGCTAAAATAATGAAGAGTTTGGGTGTTTGAAGCAGTGTTTGAGTACAATTATTACTTTATCTGACGTAAGCTCTCCTTGAATTGTCTACTGTGACTTGCAGAAATCCCGAAGAGGAAGCTTCTGTATCTCTGACTTCCGCTGCCCATTATGTAGTGCAATAAACTTCAGATACTCAAATGAAATATTAACTCATGCATTCCTCAAGTTGTCTTCAGTTTTCCATAAAGCAGGCAAACAGAAGATTGAAGAGTCGTATGGTGCCTGTGATTCCGGGTATTTCGGGCCAGTGAAAGTTTATGAAAGAAGGCAATCTGTGCTGTGAAGGCAGAGAGGGTGAGCTTACCCACTGCGCATGGCAGAAAGGGGATCGTCTGCAGGCGATGGAACAAGTGTGGAGACCAGCTGCAGGTCGGGCAGTGTTTGTGTGCTGCTGCGGTCAGAAACTGCATTGGAGGATGAATATCAGTTCTGTAAAGGCGGAAGGTCAAAGACCAAGATCTGTCTAAAGCAAAAATGTGCATGACTTGAAAATAAGGCAGCATAGGCATAGAGATAAAAAGCCAGGTATAGTTTCTAGCTCTCTTGGTGATAAGGGAGAAGTGCTGATGCTAATGAAGCGTGAGAGTTCTGACCTTTTTTTGGGGGAAAACATTCACCATACTTCCCTAACGAGAAGTTCAGTGCCTGTAACATCCTTGTGACTTCCCAGTAGGTGTCTGCATTCTAAATAGTGGCCTGCTACTTTTGGACTTGAAAACACCCAGATGTTTCTCAGATGTCTGAAAGATGCGGGTCACCCAGGTGATGCAGGATGCAAGAACCTCTGAGTTCTTGCAGTATCTCTTGTTGAAATATGTCTGATTTCTTGCATATCTTCTCTGTACTATTTGCTTTCTAAAAGCATAGGAGTCTTTTGCTAGTTCCCGTGCGTTTAAGATGCTTGGGATGGATTTTGTTGCTTTGTGTAAAATACGAGACATTAACATCCTGAGCTCATAGAATGAAAGGGAGAGAATGAGGGTCACTGCTTGTAACATATGGCTCTATAAAAAATTATTAAGATACTCTAATGGGGGAGTAGGGCAACCTTTCTGCTTATTGTTTATGATTTTAGGGTCTGAGGAAGTGCATTGGCGAGCTTTTTGTATATTGATGTAATGTGTTATAATGTTAAATACTCACTGACAAAAAATGCATGTATCCACCTATACCCACATCCTATTTCAGACTGGATTTCTTCATCCTTGCGACTTCGAACTTCCCCAAAATTGTGAGATTTGGCTCTTCAGCTGCCCTGCAGATGGGATGCTTAGTGTCTGCTGTGTGAAAGCCTTAGGTTTTGCTGCAGAAATCAACCAGCGGCGGTAGTGATCGGATGCAGAGCTCTTCTTGCTGCTCCATGTATTTTCTTTCACAGGGGTGTGGACTCCAGTCCTTGGGGACCACTTCGCTTCCGCTGTATGGAGCTCTGGGAAGCTGTTCTTTTCCCATGCCTGGCTCCTTATTGGGGTAAAGGTCTGAATTCTGCATAAATATTTACCATATCCCAGCCTAACCAGCTGAGAGCTGCTAATACTGTTACTGAGCAAGAAGTTGCTTGCAGGGTGTGTGGTTTGTATATGGGCAAGAAGCAAAACATTCCCTAATCAGTAGAGTGTAAGGGAGGGAACAGGGACCAGAATTGCGGTCGCTTGAGGAAGAATGATGGAGCAAAGAGATTGGAAAATTCTGGAAAGTGAAACCTGAAATGCACAGGCGTGTAACTTGTGGTAATTTAGAGGCACTGATTTGATTTAATTGTCTCATGCTTTCTTCCGCTACTTTTAAAAGGACGAATCAGGCTCCATAAGGAGCAGTTATATACTGACTTTTTTGCCATCTTTCCTGTGCTCTTAGAGAGACAGACGTCACTTTCCACATCATTAAAAGAGAAATCTCTTTTGTGTGTTTTCTTTCCTTATGCTCCTTTCCTTCTGGTGCCCAGGACTGTGGAAACCCCTGTACCTTTAAAACAGTGACACTACAGTCCTACTTATACCTTTGCTACCTCTAATTTCTTCTCCAAACCTGGTTGCACCAGACTTGCTTTTTTTTGGTCAAAGATTTAGTAGTAGTATTATTTTCCTCCAGATTGTTTTCTTCTTATGTCCTGTGGCTGAGCAAGTACCGAGGGAAGGAAATCTGGGAAATCAGAGTAGGAAGCAAGATATAAGCTTCCATTCCTGGATCTTTCTTGTTTTTACATGGTTTCCTGGCAGCTGCATTGGTTTGTACTTGAAAGGAATGCATTGTGTTGCTTTTTCCCAAAAGCTGGAGAAAAAAAGTTAATAAAAATCACTATTTAAAAGCTGTAAGTTTTATTATGTGCATAAGCAAAAAAACTGCCTCCAGAAGTCAGGTCTTAATGACTGGTCTGTGCAGTTCTGCAGCCATCGCGCTGCATAATCATCCTGTTAAAATCAGTTATTCATCTGCCTTTCCCCATCGTAAGTAAGAAAGCTTTGTCTCAAGTCCTGATGCTTGGCACCTTTGTGATATTTTGAGTCTGGGCATAATAGGCTTCCAAAGGTGGCTGGTGTTTTAGCAAGCAATGGTCTTTCAGCAGTTCAGCATCTGAGGATCGAAGCAATCGGGCCTGGCCCTGCTTACTTACACCGGACCCTTCTATAAAGAAATCTTAGAGCAAGAAAGGAACAAATTAAACAGGCTCAAGAGCTCATTCCCATTATACTTGGCCATAAGTGCTGTTGCTGTACTCTGTGCTTAAAACCTTTTCCTACTTAATACTTTTCCCAATAGACTAAAATTTCATTTGGATGCTTCAGAGTGTTTCTGACTTTGTAATAATGACGAGAAGGCTGCAATGTCTATTTCTGGAGCTTTAAGAGTGTTTCATGGTACAAATGCATTTTCTTTTTCCAAGTGGTGATGCCAGGAAGAGATTTTTTTGTTCAAGGGGATTGAAAATGTCCCTTATGGAGTAAAAGCATAACACAGCCTTGAAGCGTATCCCTGTTGCTGTCCTCCATTTCTTCACTGACCTCAGAGGTTGCAAATGAAGTGTTTTACATGCAGATTTCAAGAAAGGATTTTGAGTTTTGTAGGGATGTAATAAGTAATCCTCTACAGTGTTGTATGTGTTTGCTCTTATGATTAGAGAGCAGCTTAGATATCATAAACTCGTGGTATTTCCCTCCACGAGGGCAATATGTGGTGTTACCGAAGGGGAAACTGAGGCACACAGCTAGGGAACGTGGATTTCTGTGGATGGGGGCAGATCTGGGTCTGACCATCCCTTCCGAGCGCTGCTTGTTGGAGCGTGTTGTTTGGACTGCTGAAGTTGGTAAACTTCCTCTGTGCAATGAAGGAAATGGGAAACAACAGTGTTTTAAGCAAAATGCAGTTTAGTAAAGTAAGGATATTGGCCTGCTCACCATGGATCACTTAATACACTGTGTATCACTGTGTATCGCTTAACAGAGGAGCATTAGGGAGAAGAATTAGGAAATACTTGGTTTCAAAATGTGATCTGGGTTTAAAAATATCTCTGTTTTGACACCCTCTTTATGCCTTAGCCCTGGCTGCTTGGTGCACGTGATTCTCACTCGGGCATGAATAAACTGGGTATGAAGCTCTGCTCTGGGATTTGCAACGACTTTTCCCTTGCTTCCTTAACTCTTTGTGATTCCATGTTGGCTTAAGGAAAGTACTGTTCTTATTTCTTCCCTTGTTTTCCTCCTGTACTTTGGGTCATATACCAGGACTCTGAAAGGAAGGGGTGTGCTGGCCTGTGAGTATCTGAGTAGCTGGCTGTGTAGCGGGCTTTTTGCTTTCCTCTGGGTACCATTTTCTTTCTGAGAGCTGACATTTTCTTTCCTGATTTGTGAAATTCCTGGAAAATGAGGAGCTGGGCAAACGTTTTAAAAGGCAAACCAATGAACTGCAGCTTCCCACTATTTAGAAAATGATAATGCATGCCACTGGAAAAGATGGAAGCATGGAAAATACAAGCTCTAGCTGGGAAATTATTGCATGCTTAGAACCAGGGAGGGGATAGATGTAGGGGTAGGAGTTGAGTTCTTTGGCTTCCTGTCTGCTGTGTAATTGTAGCCTTGATGCAGTTGTGGCTTGGAGATTATATTTGGTACCAGCACGCATTGGATGGGGCAGCACAGAAGTTGTGGTGAGTGTAAGCCTGAAATATTTGGTGATGAGAATTGAGGAAATGCAAAAGAAAATAGCTGTTATTAATACATGAAGTGGTTTGCTGCAGCTTTCTCTTTTTAATAGGCCCCGTGATTTGGGGAAAAAAGCGTAATTTTATGAAGAATGGTAATTGAAATCACCAGAAATTATACTGGAGAGCTTTTATGGCAAAGGCTAAACCAGAGATCTTGCTTTCTGTCTCTTCCTGCTGTATGTGGAGGCTCGGATGCTTGTTAATGGCGAGCCAGGCATCACACTGCCTGGGGCATGGTTAGAGCCCTGGGAAGATTTACATTAATCAAACACAAACAGACAGTGTAGCGTGAAGAAATTTCTCTCCCGCTAGCGCTGCTCCCCAACTTAATTAGGTTATTGGGGCAGAAAAAGAAAACAGCCCCTTCACCCTCCAATCCTTCTTCCCCAGGGCTTGACCAGTCAGACAAGCTGTAAGAGCAGTAAAGCTCCTTGCCCCCCTGTTTTGACCTCCCACTTTCTTTCCTCAGATGACAGAAAGAGGCATGCTTTCATTCTCACCCTCTTCCCTGCCCTCTTCTCTCCTAAAACAATACAGAGGCTCTGTTTCTCGGAGCCTGTGTGCTTTTCAGGTGCCACGGTGGTCGGGTGTTTGCAGAACGCCTGAAAACAAAATGCATTATGAGGCGGAGTGTAACAGGCTGGAAGTGGATTGAAGGAGAAAATCTCTCTGCCCTATGCCTTGCCTTTGTTCATGTGTCTTGTGTGATGCGATTTCTTTGATCAGTGATCCGATTTAATAACATGCATGCACATACATATATGTAAATAGACATATGCATACGTGTAATACATACAGAATGTGGATATCTGTGTATTGCGTATGCATAAATACATTTATTGGCATATATTGTTCTGTTCCTCAGGAGAGTTGGAAATGCTCAATTTTTAAATCCTAGCTCTCTGCTTTCTTGTTGTATGCAGTCTCCCATATATGCATATGTGGGATGTACGTTGATGCTGTTATCCGTGCATCCATTAGCAGCGCAGCTTTGGGCCACAGCTGATGATGGTTGGGAGGAGGTGGGAGAAAAGAGGTGGAGTTTCTTCCCTTCCCTCAAGTGGTCAGTGAAACAATCAGGCAGATGCCTCTCAAGGACATCGGATAAGCGTGAAGAAAAGAGAAAGCTTCCAAGAGGGGCAGCTTGAACTCCTTGGGGAGGACTTGGTCTCAGTGTACTCCCCCTCGAAATGAGCCTTTGGCATCTCCCTGTTCAGATGACTTTGTCTTGTGAAACAGGTAATATTGGTCTTTGTTCCTATTCTGTGATATATAAATATACTCAAAGATCAGAAAATAGCTTCCTTTTATGCAGAATAGAGAAAAAGGGTTTTTCCTTTAGCATGTGCTGGTAAAAGGGTGGGGGTGTGTGTGTGTTATTCCTATTTTTTTCTCTTTTAATAGCTGCTGTGTGAGCCTTTGTTACTCTTCTATGTTTTCATTGTAAAAATGATCAATTAAGTCTGCTTGCTGCAGAAATCTGTGCCTTGGTATTTCAGCTCAAGAACAAAGGTTTTGACAGCTCGGAAAGATGCCTCAGATGTAGATGCTGGCAACGTTACCTTCTTGCCATTTCCTAATGCTGAATTGCATACCAGTGTGTTAGCAGAACCTTCTCACCAGCTTTTGCAGTCTAAATAAACGTGATTTTCGATGAGCTGATATTTTTATGCACATTGATGTTGAATTACCTATTGGCGTTCAAGAAACCATCTTGGAGTGTTTTCAGTGTTTTTTTTCTTCCTGAATACGGTTTTTACTGATGAAATTTTTCCTCCCCCCCCCCCCCTTCTATTTTATTCTAAAGTGTTCTAAAGATTAAACAAATTGCATCAGTAGGGGATAGTCATAATGATGGTCTGCACAGTGCTGTTGGTGCAGAATTGAGACAGCCTAAGTCCAGGGATAGCTATTGAGAGACTTCTGTATTTGCAGTAGTTTCTGCTCATGTGTGGGTATGAGGATTAGATGTAGAAGGGCTGGGGGATGCTGGTTGCTGCTGGCAAATTTGATTTCTGCATATACATGCAGATGTAGGAAGTATATATGTAAAAAGGCCTTTTTGAGGGGATATGCTATGAAGTGGACAGATGCTCATTCTCCAGCGCTGTAGATGGCTCTCGTATGAAGAGGTAACTAAAATACTAAGTGACAAGTTATTGCAAGCTCTGCTCTCCCCGAAGTCAGTGAGAGTTGGCAGCTGTCAGCATAGTGCCTGTGTGAGGAGGAGGGACCAAGAACTGCTCGAAGGGAAGCAGGTGGGGAATCAAGCCTGGTATTGGTATTTCTGATAGCTTGGTTATCTCTATCCTGTGGCCACGTGTCGTGAGGAATTCTGCTGCCATTGCCTTATAGCAGCTGGTAGGTTTCCTGAGTAAATGTGCTCTTCTTTCCTTGTATTTTTTAGTTTAAGAGACCCAAGAGCAAAGTACTAATACAACCATATTCAGAAGCCTATTAATAGCAATGCATTTGACTGACATACTCTTCTCAGGATCTTGAACCATTTTACAAGTACCATGGCTTTGCTACGAGCTTTTTTCTCTTCCATTTTCTAGTAGAAGAAAGAGGGCCTCGATTTGCTGTGGAATCCTAATCCTGTGTTCTGCTCCAGTCCTTTGCAGTTGGTCTTGCTGGATTTATCCTGTGATTTAGATGAAGGGGAAAGATGAAATGAGAAGGAGCAAAGCATGCCATGAATGCCTGTGTAAATTTTTTCACTTCTCATGCAATGTATGCTATGTGCATCTTTTGTCTTGGGTTTCACAGGCGAGACCTACATTTCAGGGGAGAAATAATAGGTTTGCATATCACAGAAGACTCTTTATTTTTCTTAGACCATGTAAATAACTAAGACAGCTTTAACTTTAGTGTGAAGTGTCGCTAATCCCTTTGTCATTCAGTTTACATCACGTATTTCCCTTTTTGTAAACTTTGACAAACTCAGATGCATGGTTGAGAAACTTTCCATGGTTCCTTTTAAAACATGAGTCAGTGCTGGGATAGAAACCCTCTTGGGAGATGTTGAAGCAAATAAGGTGAAATAGTCAATTAGCTGCATATTTTTTTGTCTTAAATAGCTTAGATTTCTATTGCCTTTGGTGTTTCCATCTCCATGAGTACAACTTCACCAGCAGAATTAGCTAGATTGGAAGCTGCGAAGGATTAAGAGCTAATAATACACTATGCAGGTTAAGCAACAATGTGGTAATGATTCCTCGGTCCTCTCTCGGCTTTCCTCTGTAAAATCCTGTGCTCAGTTTTTCCCTGGTGTAAATTAGGCCACTGGGAGCACTTTGCCTTTGGGTAGTTTAAGACATATTAGCTGTAAATTAGTTTATTGTGGCTGGCAAATATTTAGAAGCTTTGCAGAGGTCATAGGGGTGAACGTTGTCTGCACATCCCATGCCGAATGGGTGTTGTTTGACCAAAGGTTCATGGCTGGGTGGGAGAAGGAAAGGCAGGGCTGAAAATGCTTTTTGGTTGAGTGTCTGCTTGGCTTTGAACTGATAAATTCCTAGTTCTGATGAGCAGGCAGGTCCTGGGTTTGCAGTGTTGGCATTAGATTTCTAGGTGAGCCAATGTGACCCTTAAACAAGAGAAGTGAAGGAACAGCGCAGCCTTCGTGGTTCTTTGCAGCACACCTTGGAGGAATAGTAAATACGTCTCAGTGGGGGTACTTGCTGTGCCCCAGCTCCATGTATTACAAGTGATGGAGGTGTGGTGCTCCTGTGCCAGGCAGCTGTACTCCTTACTCACCAGAAATGTGAACTCTGGGCCAAATATTCTAATGTGCCTCTGAACCTTGTACATATATTTGCAAAACTTGAAGCTGGATAATTGGAGTTAGTGTTAGGGTGTTTTGAAAGCTACATTTCCAGTTGTATTACGTGCAGTGTGTTTTTTCTCCTCCCTTTCTAATTGCTGTCTTTTGCTGTTTTTAAGAACTGTTTCCACGCTAAGTCTCGTTGCTGGTTCATAACAACCACAAGCTAGGTATGGCATTAATAAGGAACTAGGCTGTGTGCCTAATGACATGCAAGCGCTGCTTGACACGCTGGGGCAACACAAGTGATCTCCGAGCCCTTGTTGCATGCGTTGGGTGAAAGCAAACGCTGTGGCACTCGATGGCTTTAGGTTGGTTTGGGCAGATCAAATTCTCCGGCGCAGCACTCTTGTTCCTTTGTCTCTTGCTTTGATTTTTGTGCCTCTTAACTCGAAAGCTTTTCCAGACGCCCGTGTAGGAGGAGTGGTGGTGGGGAGGCGGGGAGTAGGGCTGCTTCCATTGAGCCAGCTCTGTATTGCAGTTATTGGCAAGCAAAGCAAACATTTCATTTCCCCGTAATTAGCTCCAGTTTAGGGAGGCAGGTTCATTTCGACTGCCGCGCCCTGTCTGCGCAAGAAGCCTCCTTGCTTCGGTTGATTCCTTCCTAGAGGAGCAGTCTGGGGGCAGAGGGAGTGAAAAGGAGCTCCAGAAAGGAAAACTGAATTGGAGCACAAGTGTTCTGTGCTCCCCCCCCCCCCGAACAGCTGAAGCTAAGGTTGCCAAGATGATGTGAAAATGTGGGGAAAAGGGCTATTTCGGATCTCCTTCAGCGTGGCCAAACTGTGCATATTTCAGCTGCTTGTGTTTGCTACGCTTGGGACTCTTTCTCTGTATCCTCCTTAAAGAAGTGGGACAATTGGGTTATAACTTTGAAATCGCAAGGCTTCACCTTTCTCCCGTACCTGCTCAGTTCTGCTGAGTGGCTCATGCAAGAAGGGCTTGCAGCAGACGAACAAACTGTGGACGTTTCTCCTCTGCATGCATTGGGGTTTTGCTGCCATTTTTGTTATTACAACATTTTCTGCAGGTTTTTTTTTTCAGTCTTCCTGGTATTTCATCAATTTCATCATTTTCCATTCCAAACGTGTCAGTTTTTCTTTCCTAAGGGTGGGAACTGACAGATTTAGTGAGTTGCAGCCAGTCATGTTTGGGAACTAGTAGGAAATCACCTGTGATTTGACAACCTCTGTTCTTCATCTGTTTCTGAGCAGCGTTTATTCCTGCGCTGAACTCCATTCTGTGGGCAAACAGCATCCCTGTTGCTTAAATGTTGCTTTTAGGCTGAATGTTGTCAAAGCAGCGTTAGGGAAATGAGCAACTTGGTTTAGTTATGTGCTCTGCCACTGTCCCCCTCCCCAGTTTTACTTTGCTTCTACCCCATTGTAGAGATACTAAACAATAGGTGTCCTTGTCTTAAAAAGCTGTAACTTCAGGCCCTGTAGATGGAAAGCTGATGGTTCTGAGCCTTGGAAGTCAGTCAGGAGTGGAAGAACAGTACTGGCTGCTGAAAATGTCTCTCTCCCCTCCCCTTTGTAGAGTTTCTGCAGGGACTAAAAGTTCTTGCAGGGTCCTGGCTTCAGCAGCAGAGCAGCACAAAGGCCACATTGAGAATAGCTGCTGGGGAAGCCCTCCTTCCTTGCCTGCCCTGTAAATGCAGTTCTTTCTCCATGAAAAGCCCTGACATCAGCTCTTGGAAAAATCCAAGTGCTTGTGTCATGGAAAATAGCTGAGGCACTTGCTTGGGCTGGGACTGAATGACTGAACTGTGGAGGAAACTTCTCTAGAGATGCTTTTCTTCTACCCTTTCCAGACATTACTGTTCATAGAGAAATAGAAACCCTTTCCATCTGGAAGTTTGACAGCCAAAGGATGCTAAGGAAAGAACTACAGTTGGCTGTAGTATATTCATAGTACCCAGATTGTCATTCTTCTTCGTTGATTTTCATTTCATCTGTTTAACAGACACTGTTGCAAGCTCCTTTTAGTGCTGGTCACATCTACCTGTGAAGGAGTGTTTTCCACAGAGAGCAATGTTCATTTGGATACTACCTGTAGCATCAGGAAATTCCATGTACCACTTGTTCGGAGGCAAAACCTCGTGTTCTTGTAATCTGTTTTGTGAAGACGACTTCTCTTTTCTTGCTCCCTTCTCATGTGGCTGCCTTCTCTTCATCCCCCCTCAATGAAACCCTCACCTGGAATAGCTCTCCAATTAACTGCAAGAATGAAAGATACATCTATATTTATATAGTTATGTGTATTTTAAGCTCAAAGAGGAAACATCCCTGTGATGGAAAGGTGCTCTCAGTAGCATCAGTGCAGTGGTGCTTCCCTGTGGGAGTACCTTCCTCTTGCAGTCCTGAGCTTGTCTTAGATACCATCAGAAACCTGTTAGATTTCCAGGCTTGTCCAAAGGCCTAATTGTTTTTTCCCTTGATTTTTATCAAATTGATTTTAACCTAGTTTGCACTAAGAGCTTAACTCAGCGCTGTTGGTTGCTATAGCGCTGATCCCTTGCGTTGATCGTTACATTGATCCATCGGGAAGTGTGTTGACAGGCTGTATTGGCTACTCTGCATTTTCTAACCTAAAAGGAAGATTGAATGACATATTCTAATCATGGATAGAAACATTGGTGGGCCAGAAAAGCAGTGCAACATTGACCAAGTTGGAGGTATTTATTAGGGCAAATCCAATGCTGGAGTCACTGTGGATGTTTAGAAGGTGGAAAGCTGCGTGGAGTTGACACAGAAGGTATTAGCTGTATGGGCTCTCCAGTCACTTTGCTAAGCTTCCTGTGTTCCACCTCAGAAGGCAGTGACTAGGCCTGTTCACAAGCTGTCAGTAATGTAAGGCTAATAATGCCACGAAGGATTCTTCCATGAGTCATTGCGTCAGCTGTGGTTGCTGCCTTGGCCTCCTACAAAAATAACATGGAAACTTTTATTGCCTAGCTCGGTTTCACCTCCTTGTGCACTTGCTAGGAGTTCATAGGATTCTGTCCATGGGCTCCGACAGCTCCCAGGAATCCACGCTGTTTGAGTCTCATCTTCAGCCTCGCTGTTCCTCCGCACCTCGCCTTGCAATCTGTTGTCATCGGTATGCAGTGGGGATTTTTTGAGGAAGAAAACTCTGGTTTGCCGAGCTTATGTACTTTGAGATGAAGAAAAGATGACATTGCATAAAACTGCTCTTTAAGTGGGTTAATGCTAAGGTAAATAGACTTAATGTGTTGAATCAGTGTTGTCCACAGAATAGCTGATGTGGTTCCAGCTGCAGATTGTGGGCAGTACAGTGAAATGGCAGACTTCTGTCTGCGTTTTTTCTTGGTTGCTAATAGTTGCCCACTTGCTGCATCTGTGTTTCTCTCTATCCGCCTGTCATTTGCTATCTCATCAGTTCCTTTTACTCACCCGCTGTCCTATACAGAACGTGTCTGCCCCTTTTTGTTGTGACAGAAGACTGCCTTTAGCTCTATATTAAGGTCACGTTGGTACTGCTTTTGTTCAGGTCATGTCAGCACTCTCCCATAATACCTTTCTCAGGGCTTTTAAGCCCTGCAAAAAAACTGCTCTGGTGGTTATGTGCATCTGCAAACTGGGAAAAGAGACCTTTTTTTCCCCTTTCTTCCCATCTCTTTCAAGGTGAAATTCTGCGAATTATCTGCAGAATGGCATTTAAGGCATCCATGCTTGCTGTGCTTTCAAGGCACTTAGTTAAACCTGCTAGGTTTAGACATTTAGACAGAAAATGCAGCCTTTGTTCTGACTACTGTCAGTGCAGGGTGTTGAAAACGAAGCTTAATAGGTACTGAAGAAGTTCTAAGCACTAGGTGCAATGGAAATAGTCACGGAATTTAACTGTCACCTGAGAACAGACTTCAGTTCTTCGAGTTATAGGATCTGATTGGGTATGTGTGAGCAAGAGGAGAGTACAATCCGGCTCAGCCTTCCAGAAGTGTGGCTGCAAGTTACACAACTTGCTTTTTGACCATAATCCATGGAGGCGGTGCTGGCAAAAGGCTACTCATTGACTAATTTACTTGGTGGAAACGTCCTGAAGCAGCATGATGTCATTTTAGGTAGACATCGTTTGGGGTTCTTGTTGGGGGGGGCAGATCAGACTTTGGCTTAACCTTTGGTTTTCCTCTTGTCTTTCTAAATGTGTGAAACAGGAGTGAGTGAACCTGTAGTGTTTCTTATGTCCCCTGTGTTCGGGGTGGGTTTGCTGCTTTCCTTTCAGATTTAGGATTCTGAAAAAGGGTTTGCCTCTACCAAGCAACGTCTTATTTAAATGAAGCTAATAAAGGAATGAAGAAGCTTCTATTGCAACTGTTCATCTCCTAATTAAAGATTAGTTCTGTCAAGCCAGCAGTTTTTGGCTGTTGCCTTTTGTATGGGTTTCACAATATTTCTTACTCATCTCGGCACAAGTTGTAGTAATTTATACTTGCATGGTGCAGACACACAGAAGCTTCGTTTCAGGCATGTGAGTAGTCCTGCCGAAGTAAATGGGACTAAAGTTAGGCACGTGAATAAATATTTCCGAGGTTGGGGCCCTTGTCTGAATCTAAATATTTTTGTCTTTGATCAGTTTGTGAGATAGCAGATTCTTGAATTCTGGTAATATTTTAGTATGGGAGGACAGAAACCCAACATGGTTATCTGAACGCTGTGCTATTTATGGTCAGATATATTTTCAACCTCCTGGGCTAGAATGGAATGCTTTGTACTGTTGGAAGCTGGGAATCCTTCCTCGCTCTGCTGTTTTGACACATGAGGTCTTAAAACTATCTTTTGCAGTCTTGGCTGCAGGCGCTGGTCCCGTCCTGAATGGTGCATGCGTGTGTGAGCTAACGTGGAGAAGTATGATTTTTAATCCATGCTCTTACTAGTCGTAGGTGTATTTCTCTCCCTTGGCTTTACGCTAAATAGAGTTCCCTAATGCAGCATGACTAACAAGACATGCTTTCAGTAATGTGATGCATTTCAGTGACTTACATTATTTGACCCAGTATTTTAAAAACAAAATGTGACTTGGCTTGTAATTGGTGCTGGTATTTGGGAGAGTGGAACAACTTGTTTGGAAATGTGCTGATGTTCATCAGTTATCAGACAAAATGTCTACGGGGTTTTATCCTATAGCCTAAACTTGCCAGCTCGATTTGGAGTTAAGTCTCCAGCTGTTAACCGCACCCTGCTGTGCCTTCAGCTTGCATGGTGTTTACGATGGTAGGTGAAATACGTTCTGCATATTATATGTAGTGCCGAATACTGTAACACACGGGGGGATTTTCAGTACTACTTTCAAACTTAAAGCTATTTCAAAATGAAGACTGAAATGCAAACAGTTGCTGGGTAAACTCATGGGAGCTCTTCGACTGTGCTCCATCTGCTTTAGTTCTGCTTTCTGCTGTAGTATACAAGTGATTCAGTGTTTGGGAACTGAAGAGTGTCTTCAGCAAATCCAGAAATGCTGGGTACTGTTCAGGTAGGAGACTGGAAAAAGAGAAGGAACTTTGGTACTGAGTGCTTCCTGCTGTCCGACTCACCAAGGATGTTACATCGCAGTTGTAGTCTTAGCTCAGCTGACTCTTCCGTCTTCGTCATTTCGTAACTTGGTGGCTTGGAATGATATCAGGAGGAGAGTTTTTCTGGGGGATCTGGGAAGCTTCATCTCCAGCCAGCTGGACAAGGCCCATCCCTTCTCGCAGCATTGGCTTAATGGAATACTGCTGAACTGAACCTCAGCCTCACCACCGCTGGACAACACCCTGCGTGTGCCCGAGAGGCTTTGCTGCAGTGGTGACCTGCTGCCTGCCCCGCTTCCCCACCACCTCCCTCCCTCCCTCCCTGCTTCGCAGAAGAAAGAAACACAGGAAGCTGGCGGGCGGCCAAGGGGCTCCAGAGCTTCCGGGAGTCATTCCCGGCGTGCCGTGCTCTGCTGAGGGCTTGGAGGGGATGGAGCACTGCGCTGCTGACACCCCAGGTCTGCGCTGGGGTGTCCCTTCCCGTGGTTCGCAGCATCACTGCAGTGGGGATGCTTCAGAGCTGGCCGGCTCCTGACTGGTGCTGGCTGTGTGTGCTGAGGTGCCATACCTACCTGTGAGCACAGTCTGGGAAGCTGGGGGGGGGGTTTGGCTGCCGCACAGTGGGACTCCTGTGGTCCACGTTAATGTCAAAGCACAGAAAAAACTCCTGATGATTTCAGTGCCGTTATATAGAATAAACTTCAGGGGTTTCTTTCTAAATAATTGTCAGTAGCCTACTCATTATGAGTAGAAAGATTTTATACAACTTTCTAGACATCTGAAATGGAATGTTTGCTCTTCATCCTTGAACAGATAACAAATAGCTCTGAACCAGCCAAAATGGTACACCGGTGAACCGACTTGGTTTTTCTCATCACCGATTTCTTTTGCTGCAGGAGCATAAGCTTGGAGTTCTGGATGCCTGATAAGAAATACTATGGAATGAAGGTTTTCACTTCAGATGCTTCAGTAAAACTCCTGTTAGTGTTGTTAGGACTCTGTGCAGCTCAAAAGTTCAAGTGCATTAGATCGAAAAGGTGGTATAACTAATCTTAAGCATATTTTCCTGCCTCAGTGCAGGGACGATTGATTGTCTTTCCTGGATCCCTTCTCCTTTTCTGCTTTTCAATGAAACACTTGATTGCTACTGCATCTGTGCCCCATGCAGTGATCAGACGGGGTTAGGTTGGCCTGAGATGACTTGTTTGCTTTGCTTTGGGATTCATGGTGTCTGTCTTGCATAAAGTAGTGTTTTACTGGCCAAAATTTGTAAATGGGAGGGCTGACTGCTCAAAGGATCTGGCTTTGCAGGTAGAGCAGAATGAGGAGAGGCCTGAATTTGAATCAGAGAGGATTTCCCAGGCTTCTGAGGTTAAAATAGTGCTTTTTATGGGGAGGAGCAAGGAGGACTACTACTTCTTGTAGGGTCTGTATGTTATCTTTTCCTTCAATTAACTAACTCTATATTTTAGCTTTTCTTACCTTTACCCGCAGGTTGCTAAGGCTTATGTAATCCAAGGCACTGTTTATCCCCTTAATTTTCAGGCTGTATTGGACGTCAGCTAAATTGGGTGCTGTTATCTAAAAGATGGCAAGTGTCTTGATGTGTGTAATTATTTTCAGTAATAGTCAGACAACGTTTTAATTTCACTTGCCTAATGTGTCACCAGATGTTCGTGTCAGAGTTGCCGTATTAGTGCATGTTTGCATAAGGGATTGGCATGCGTGAGCTGGCCAGCGTTTTGGGTGTATACGAATTTCATGGACTTACCTATTATTCAAAGTAAGGGATTAAGCTGAGTACTTCTGCTGTGTATCCAGTTATGTTTTTCAGGTAATGGGAAGGGACTTACTGTAGCTTTAAGACTCTGCTGTTTCTGGCTGTGCCACTTTCTATCTACTTATCAAGGAAAAAGTAGAAGAATAAGGTGCCTCTCCTTTGGAGAAAGGAGCTTAGAACATGAGGTGTGCATTTTGGGCAGTCATCTTGGTGGTGCTCGAGGAATCTTCTGTTGTAGTGCTCTGAAATGCTCTCGGAGAATGGGTTGGTTCCGCGTGTTGGACCAGTTGTTGGACTGGGTTATTGCTTAAGCTCAGTTGAGTATCGATAGTCAGAGGACTATCCTACACTGATGTTGTGTTGTTCTAACAGACTTAACATGGGACTATTGCTGTTTTTTTTACCAAATAAGTCTGCCTAAACCAAGCTAAGTTAAAAACCAACAAGTATTGGATTTTAGATTTCTCTTCAATTTTTTTCTCTGGCTTCCTCTAACCCTCATCCCATTGCTTCTCGGAGAACCTGTATAAATAGGAGCAACTGAGTGCAGCAAAGATAGCTATAATATGCGTAATGGGAAATTATTAGCTATTAGACTTTAGATTATTAGACTTGAGATGTCTTCATTTAGAACAAAAGTGACTTAAGTTATCTGTCCTTTTACACAGCTCTAAATATTTGCATTGCTTTGCAACTGAAGGATCTGAAACCTTTTAACAAAGAGCAAAACTTCTAAAGGGTTTTGGGGAAAAAGACCTTGTTCTGCTTTATGAAAGCAGAAGTTGGTGCCTTAAGCTGGATGGCATACACCTTGCTCTGTCATTTTTATATGGTAATTCAAGGGAAATAAAATCCTGGTTTCAAAAGTCTCACATCTTTTCCTGATTTAAATGCAGGTACGCTTCCTCCTCCTTTTAACTGGATTTGTTTTCTCTATGTCCCAGTAATAGTATTTGGAATACTTAATATAATTTCAACTCAACTTTATTGCGCTAGTCTCAAAGATGACAAATTCATAGTTTCATGTAAATAGTAAGATCTTGTTAGGAGGAGATGTCACCACGAGCTCCTTTATATATACACCATGGAATCCGCATAGGAGGGAGACAACTGGAATGTCTCAGCTATAGGAGAATTTTCAGTTTGGACCTTCAATAGTACCAGGTACTCAGTCCATCAGCAGGACAAAGAAGCTATGTTAACTTCTAGTGTCTGGAAGTAGTTGTAATGAGAGGAAGGTGACCCATGAGCCGCACTTAATGTACAAAGCGCGAGCAAGCTACTAGATGCTGAATATGAGCTTGCAGCTTTCTGTTCTTAGTTCTGTTTGAAACCTTAAGCATTCTGATAATAATTCTTTACCCTGTTGAATCAGTTGTAAATGGGCTAATAATTAGCTGAGGTGAAAGAACAAAAAGAGGCTTGTTCTCTTGTGAAGGTATTGCAGAAGCGTAATATAACTGTTTGTATATTTAAGCATCAGTGTTGATAGCAAACGTAATCTTGCGGAGCAAAAACAGGTCACTAAACTTCTGTTCTTTTCTTTCTTTTCAGGTTTCCTCTCAAAAAACCTACAAGGTGAGTTACTGATGTTTGACTTCTGTCTCTATTGCAAGTTATGATCCAGCTTTTTTGATGGAGGAATGCCTTTAAAAGAAAAAGAAAACCTAAAATGCACAAACACAGGTAGCAGTACCCATTGTGTATGCAGGAAATTAATATCCAGATTAGGACAGGGTGCCAAAGTGCCAGGTGGTGCGCTTAAAGTACATGGCATAGTGTTACCACTTGCATTTCTGATACGTACACTGGCAGGTTGTCTTACCTGAGATTTGAGATGGTCGGAGAAAGTGACACTGTTACTGAATGATGCGCAAACGCCTCCGCTGAGGGGGTATTCTGAATGTTTAATTTCTGCATACAGAGATGGTTAAGGTTTGCTGGAAGAGTGAAGATTTCAGGAGGTTTTCCAGTTTTATGGAGCTTGCATTTATTTTGCTTTGAAAATAATGCATGGCCCGGTGTTGAATAGGAAAGAGAATGCACTTACTGTTGCTAATTTGGAAGGTTAATGGGACTGTTACCTGGATACGCTCCAAAAGATGGTGAAGGGAGATCATTTTTCCACTTGAATTCAGTCTGGGAATTAATTTTTTAAGTGAACTTAATGCATGCATTTCCATCTAAATTCCTTGTTAGCAAACAGAACTAGATGAGGTTGTTTCCAAGCTCCTCACCAGTTAGGGAGTGCTTCTGTGGTCCGGTAGTCAGGATCTTCTGCTTTGGTTTGTCACAGACACAGCAGCATTCTGAGCAGAGAGTCTCCAGCTGACAAGAAGCAGAAGGTTGAGCGCTGCAGCAGTACACACGACTTTGATCCGACAGGTAAAGTCCTAAAACTTCACAGGGGGAAAATCTGAGCTTCAGTGGGAAACCGAAGAGAGATTAAATTCGAATCATGTCAACAAATGTGTTTTTCAGAGTTGCGTCGCTCTGCGATTGCAAAGCCTTTTTGAAGCATGTGGGCATTGAAATGCATATGGGCTTGCTTTTCAACATGCTCATCTACACAGCAGTTGTTAACTGTGCAAGAATAAACCTAGATTAGTGGTATCAGGGAAAAATTATAACTGCTTCCTGTTTCCGAGCAGGCAGTCTGGAATTTCAGTGGGCAAATACTGTTGTTAGTTGTGAGTGATTCTTTTGGCCATTTATTCCATGGAGCTGGTACAGGCTCAATTAGGACTGGTCTTCCTTGTTGGGGTTTTGTTCTTTTGGGGTTTTTTTAGCCTTGGTGGATTTCCATCCATCTCTGTCACTTGTACAGTGACTTTGAACTTTCCAACATGATACATTGGAAGATAAACCAGCTAATTTTAATGGATATGCTCTCCTATGGTTTTTTTAACCTTCCAAAAGGTTAAACTAAGGTCAGTTCGGTCAGCCTGTCCGGTGCTGGCTTAGAAATTAGGATGCATGCAGGGAGTCTTCATTCTCTCTCTGAAACACTAACCCGGTGACTACTGTGTGTGTTCATGAAATGCCTGACAGGCTCTTGTCGAGCCTCCTGGCCCCATGCAGTGTGCACTTTCCGTGTCTCTGCACTGTGCTTTCAGCCCAGTCTTCTCCCTGGGGCTCGCAGAGGACATGAGAGTTGAATGGAAGGGTGGTAGAACTTGTAGAATGTGTTTTTTGCACCGGCCACTTGAAGCTCATGTTTATAAAGCATGCTGTTCATTAATGCTTTCTGCCACCAGCTGCATGACTCCTTCCTAGCATGCACAAAATAAATGGGCTTTTAATGTTGGTTTGAAAAAGAATCCCGTAAGGGAGAGCACCTGAATTAGTGCTTGTCTTTTCCTTTATCCTAGGGAATAAGTAATGTAAAAGTGTTTCAGGTTGGGATGAGTTGGGGGAGGTCTCAGGTTATGCACCTCTTTTGTAGAAGGAATTTGTTTGCTTCAAAACCAAACTTCAGGAGTCCTCTCAATTTGATGGAAATCATTGCAATTTTGAGAGCTGTTACCTGGCACCCCTGTTAACTGTGCTTGCGATTGCTCTGAGAGATGAACTCTCTTCCTTTTATTTACAAGGGGGGAATTCAGAATGCATATGTCAGTTGCTTACTCTGGAGATAAACATTTCCAGAGTTTCTATCCTGGGACTGTTTTTTACCCAGAATACTTTCGGTAGGTCATTGCAGAGAACTTCTTCTACTGTGTCTGACATTCTGTAATAGGTTCTTTGTGGTGTTACCTGTGTCTTCACGCTCGTATTATTCACCCTTTATTCCAAGTGTTTCACCTGTGTTTTGTTCACATCTTATTTGTGTTTTGCACGATTTAACCTAATAAATCAGTCTGTGTTTTTCATGAAGTTTTTTTTCTCATGTTTGGTCTCCATATTTTCTATATCTCTCTCTCCTTTTCTCCTGCTCTCGTGCAGATAGCTCCTCCAAGAAGACAAAGTCTAGTTCAGAGGAGAGTAGATCCGAGACGTATGGTAAGCTCAAGCAGCTGCTGCAGCCTTGCACCCTTGCAGTCTGCTCCATGCTTTCTGTCTGTGCACCCCAAGGCTTTTATCCTTTACATGATCCGCATGGTTGGCTCTGCAGCAGGGAGTGGGTTTAAACTGGGTTTAAATGTTGCTTCGGTGTATCAGCTTGTAGTTTTTCTAGTGGCTGGAAACTAACCTGTACACGGTTCTGTTAGCTGTTGGTAGTTGGGAAGACTCGCTGAGGCTGCCCTTTTTGGGGATCTTGTGCCACTGGGTGTTTTTGGCACTGTATGAAGGCACAGCTCATGCCGGACTCCGGAAGAGTTTGTGGTTGTAGAAGAGCCTGTGGAAGTTAACCCGGATGAGCCAGCAGTTCTTCTTGCTGTGTTTGCAGGGGATCTCATGTCATGTTCCACAGATGTGGAAAAATGTACGTGTAAATCTCAAAAAATGGAAGAATATGAGCTATATGGAAGAATATGAACTATATGGAAGAATATGAACTTTAAGAACATCACTATTCTTTGCTTTGGAGAGGGAGTGACTTCCTTGGCAGTCCTGTTGTTTGGGTGGTCTTTTGGATCCTACCAGCTCCTTAAGAGCCCTAGAGCTAGTCTGAGTCTGGCCGGTACTGCTGCACTTCAGGTTTCTAAGTGTAAATGTCCAGCTCTGTCTTGACTCCAGCCATGAGTTGCCTTTTCATTTCCTGGGGTTTTTATTCCTTGATGTTTAAGGCAGTCTGTAAGACTTCCTAGTTTTGATCTGAGAAGATCACTCGCTGCAGAACCTGCTGTGGGCTTTTGGAGAGATGCAATGACTCTTCCAGTATCAGCTTTATCAGCCCCCTGAAATAAAACTACCTGGTGTTAATGGCTGTGATCCAGCTTCTTAAACCCCCTATGTAATCACAGTGATGCTTTCATAGCTCTGGTTGAAAGGAAAATTAAGAAATAAAAGCAAACCCCCCCCAAAAAAAAACCCTAATTCCAAAACTCAGCAACCCTGAAGAGCTCCTTCTGAACCAACATAGGCACGTTTGCAAAACCCTTTTAGTTGGTGCAGTTTAGGGGGATGTGATCTGTTCCTTCTGTGAAAATGAGATAACTTTCCCTGGAATATTGAATCGCATCCTTTTCTTAAGGAAAAAGAAAATGCGACAGTCTTGTTCCTCGGGGGGTGAGACTGTTCCTCATGAACTAAACAGGTTTTGAGAGTGCGTTGCTTTGCTTCAGTGGGGCTGGAAACCTGTCCTGGGGAGACCTGGCTTGCTGCAGCTTGTATGTCTTCCTCCCATGCTCAGAAACAATGAACAGGGAAGCGGCCTGCTTGAAAAGCATTTTAAGATGATGGTTCTGATGAGCTTGTATTAAAGCCTTGGCCAGTTCTTCCCCTTGCCAGGTTGATTCTGGTTAGTGACAGCACAGTCGGGTTGACTGGATCCCACTGTTTTGAACCTGACTAATTTTTGCCGAGCGCTGCTTACCCATAATGTACTAGAGGTGTTGTCAAGCTATTGTAGGTTAATTACAGGAAACATTTGGTGTGCTTGATGGAATGTATCTGTGTTTATACTTCTCCCTCAGTCTGTACAGTGTCCTGGTTTTTCATGTGTGGCAGAAAGAAACATGACTTCCTAACGTAAGCCTTTGCTTCCCCCGAAGTTTCCTGCAGATGCTCTCTCCATGTCCAGTATCTATGGGAGCAGTTTCCACTCGTCCTTCCTTTGCAGTGGCCTTTGCTGTGTTGGAACTTGCCCTGCCTTTTTTGTCTACCCTCTGCTTTCCCCGGGTTCTGTGGTATGTGTAGAGAAGTCTGCTGTTTGCTTTGGATGGGACCAAAGTATTTGAAAGCCTACAAGTAGAAATACTGTACTGATAGGCTTCTCGCTGGTGACTGGTGTTAGCTGGCTCGCTCTTTGGCTGGCCATTGGACAGTGAATAATAGAGAAGTCTTGAATGACAGCAAAAGGAGGTGTGGCTTTTGTGTATGTGTTCTTACCTCTTGGGATTCTTAATTAAGGAGCAAGAGACCAGAATTTCTTGAAGTATGAGTGGCTTCGGGAGGGCAGAGTGGTTAGGGAGGGAAATTGTTCCAATGTACAGAAGCTGATTTGTAGTGCCATGAAACTTATTTCTTCCACACATGCAACCATCTCATCTCTGTGTATTTAACAAAACTTAGATGATCAGGAGAGTAGAATTTCAGGTATGCTGTGATTTACTAATGAGGCCATAACCTCCCACAGTACTTGATACCTGTAGAATTCTTGTCTCTTAAATGAATTCAGAATTGAAGTTAGTGTCAGGTGAGAGACAACAGTTACTTTTCCCTTTTCCCTTGCTTGCTCTCCAAGGTTATCTTTCCTTATATATAGGAATGATCAGTTTCTGGTCCAAATAATAGGCTAGATTGTATACATACTCTTTCCCACTTTCTTAAGTTTTGGGATAAGTTTTTCAATCTTTGTGTTTGAAACCCCAGATTTCAGTCCTGTTGAGATATTTTGGCAGTGAATGCTTTTCCTGTTCTGTTTCTTGCAGTTCTTGTCAGCCCTGTGTCTTTATGTTGTGGCCACCATTTTTGCCAGACTCTCAAAAGGACTCTTGGGAGCCCCTCATCACTACCCTTATAATAGCCAGAAAGGGTTGGGAGTGCAAGGGGCACTCGACCACAGGGGTTGAATGTGTGGTTGCCATGGGAGCAGATAGTCCTATTTATCATGGGTAAAATCCATGGTTCTGTTTTTGGGAAAGGTTACCAAGCCTTGTTTTAGGAAGAGTATTCAGTGCCATTGTTATTAACAGTTTTAACTAGGCACTGCACTGATTTCAGGCAATGCAGTTTTTGCACTGACTTTACATGTTTTCTGTTACCAGGTTAGTGGAAGAATCTGAGGAATGCTGCCATTATGGCATTTGGTATGAAGACCACTGTAATCACTTAGAACCAAGTGAAACCCAGGATTTCATCCTATGAGATGTTTTGTGAATATAAGCTGATAGTTTTATTTACGTTGTGGAGCATGGTTTCTGGAAGTATTTGATAGAAATAAAGCTTCCCAAATGATGTGAACCATTTGGACACTCTCAAAACCCCAAGGAGTTTGTTTTTGTTTATTGAATGATTCATGTCAAATCGCTATATTAAATTGCATTTTCCCATTGTGGCCTCATGCCTCCAGGGATGTTATAGTTCACAAGTCTCCTCCCATGCGATGTCCCACACAGTTCGATCAGAGGAAAAGCTACATTGTCTTATGGGAGATGTGTTTCAGGTCTCTGTTCTCTCCAGTGAGTGAGGTTCAGAATGAACCCCTGCTCTGTTTATTGTTCGCTGCCAGGGAAATTAAGTTTCCTATCCTATTGAATAACTTCCAGATACTTGGATGTGTAGAAGTGAAGGAGGTAAATGGTTCCTCTGCTAGAGAAGCTCTTGGACAGTCGAAATGTATCTGCCGTGACTGTTTGATACACTCATTTTTACCGTGGTGTGTCAGTGACCTTGAGAAGTTTGGACTTTACCCTTCCTATTAACCAAAAGGCACCCTTGTAATGGGGCTGGAGAACTGAGAGCTGTGGTGTTGAAGAGGGAATAGTGCCACCTATTGAAGAGCTCATCGTTTGGCTTTTCCTGCAGTTCCTGTTTCTGTGACTGGTCATTTCCAACTGCTTTCATTTTTAATCTGAAACCTCTTGAACTGCAGCACACAGCACATTTACTGTGCTCCTGGCTTGAAGCTGTACCAGTGAGTTTGGGGAATTATACATGTGGTCTGATTCCGAGTACATGGAACATAGTTACAGTGATATCTTCTCGCTTTATGCCATCCAGATACTGTCACGTGAAAGCGAAGTTGGGAATAAGATGGTTATTGATTTGAGTACTGTCAGTGAGGAAATCTGTTGACCTTAACTGTCAGGTGGAAAAAGTGAAATACCACGGTAAGATACTTCAAGATGAGTGACTCATTCATTCCCTCCAGAGAACACTAGGAATTGGAACATGAAAGCCACAAAGAGGAATGCAAAGCTGATTGCTCCTTGCTAACCTGCGCTCTTCACTGTTGCCCCAAATTCATCGACTTTAATTAAAATGCGTGAAGTTAATGTCGTTAGTAATTTAATGTAAGGATTCCTGTATGTACTTGTGATACCAGGTGTGACGGTAGTAGCCATTGGAAACTTTACGTTGTGTGTCATTGAGCTCTCAGTGGTTTGTGGCTTTCCTTTAAGTTCGTTCCAGTGTGCCTAATGAGGTGTTCAAGGTACAAGATGTGGGTTATGAAAACATTGTTGCTCTAGTCTTAAAGTTCCACTCCTATAAGCAGATTTCAAATTGAATGTATTTTACTTAAAGGGCAAAAGTGAGCAAATGACACATTTGAGAGGGTCACTGCTACTTTTGCCTCACAGCAGAATGAAAGAGAGCATTCGAAGGCTGCTCTTTTCTGTCTACGTGGCCCAGACAGGGAATGCTATCAAAGCTGCTCTAGTTCTTCAGGTAATGCCTTCAGATAACTTCATTGAAATCACTACAGAGCATGGTATCTCTCAGCTGCTCTACATGGACCTTGTTCCAGCCTTTTCTATTGTATTAGGAGAAGGGTTAAGTGCCTACTTCTTGTCTGAAGGGAATAAATGAAGGGAAAAAAACAATTATGGACAAATTTGTGTTCAAGTCCTAATTTCTGTTGCCTGCCAATTCAAAAATGAAAAGTTGGTCTTGGGTGAAATTGAGATGTGTGGCGCGAAACAGTTTAATTTGATTCTAAGAGTATCCTTGGAACTTAAATTGTACTCCATAAGGTCAGTATGTGTTGCACATCCTCCTGCATTGCCACTGCTGTGACATCAGGTTCGTGCAAGGAGGAAGCTTATCAGTCGATTCAAGGGTTACCGGTGCTGGAAAAGAAAGAAACTCAGTGGCAGAGCACTATGCAGGGCTATGCTGTGCCTTTAAGCAAGGACAGTTCTTGTGAGTCAAAAGATTAGGTAGTGCCTTACTCATAAAACCTGTACGTCTGGCAGCAGGATTTAAAACGAGCTGTTTTTATGGAATAGCATATGTTCTCTTTCCCACACCCCACCCTGGGGCATCATTCTTGTGAAGTGAGACTTAAAGAAGCTTGGTCCTACAGAAAAATGGGAGGTACAAAAGGGAGAGGCCTTTTAATTCACTTAACTATATAAAGAGGGTGTGAAAGGTGGTGGGGTTTTTCCTTCTTCTGCTTTCACCTTGCATCCATTCCATCAACTTACTACAGATAGCTGTATATAGCATAATTTGCTGCTGCATTCTTGGCAGAAGGGGAGGTTACTGGGATACGATGCCATGATCAGGCTGCTGCAGAAGTGCTGGAATACAACCTTTTCCACTGCTCCCACACCCATTTTCATATATGCCGCACTGGAGGAGAACAGGGCTGACTGGACAGACAGTATTTTCACTTAAGGCTTCTCATTTCCATTAGGAGCTGCTCTAGAGAAATGAAAGGAGCTGTAGTGGTGCGAGAGTAATTTAAGACCTGGGTATGACTCCACACTGTTACAACTCCTAAAAAATGGCTGCAGAAAAGACAGTCTTGCTGGGAAAGCATCGTCACAATTCCCTTTGCTCCCTCTATGCTAAATGAAACTGATATACTTTTGGTATCTGCAGAGAGCTCCAGTTCTTTCTTGAGATACTGGTGTATGAATTTTGCCTGATGAAGAAGCCAAGCAAGCTGATAGAAGTAAGGGTGATGTTCAGTTCATTTTCAGGTGAACAATAGACATACACAACAGTGCACCTTTTCTAAATGCTGCACCTGCTAGGTACATCTATCTCCGCAGCAATATTTATGTTCCCGTTATAGGGAGTAATCCTAAAGCAGGGAAACAAAACAAGTTACCTTTGATGTCACACAGCAAGTTAAAAAGAGGAGCAGAATCAAACTTGCATCTCCTTGTATCTTGGCTCCATACTTCAGTAGCTCAGTGGGAAAAGCATGGTCTTGATTTGGTCAGTGTAGTAAGTGTGGCTTGTACTTCTTTACTGCTGCTGCTCTGGTTCTGAGCGATAGTCTCATCTCTGACAGATGATGCCCCAAGATGAGCTTTTTTGCTGAGAATTAGAAGAACTTTTCCTGATTAAATCGGTTTCAGTCCAACCTGCTGATGTTGGTGTCAGAGATTTGTGAGTTCTTTAATAGAGCAGCTTGTGAAAGGTGTTTGATGTTTTGGATGGTGTACTGGAACATGACAGCCCTCTGCTGTACTTTGGAGAACTATTAATCCAGCCAAAGGGAAATTATGCTCTTTGGTTCATGCACATAGTTGCTGTTCCTTAAAAGCTGCTTTTGCCTCAAGTTGTGTCTGATGTGCCAAAGCTGTCTGCATCTTTGCTGTTGTATATCTCTGTTTTGTGTAACTGAAGCAATAAGCTTGACCTGTCTTGATATTCCTCTCTGTTTCTGGACTGATGCCCTGTTTCTGTCTCTCATATATTTTTTTCCCCTCTGTTGTGTTGTACCAGTTTCTTTCAGTACTCTGTGATTATCTAGGAGGATAAGGTTTTGGACTGATGCCTAGCTTGTGTCTCTTTGTATTTCTCTCCTTCTCTTTCTTCTGCCCTTTCCCCACCTTTCTTATGCAGGTCTTGTTCAACGGTGTGTTGTTATCCAACGGGATGAAAACGGTTTTGGGCTGACAGTCAGTGGAGACAATCCAGTCTTCGTGCAGTCTGTCAAAGAAGGTAAGCAGGCTTGCTAGATGTTCTAGCCAGAGAGCAGCCTAGAGGGATTTCATATGAATTGGAGAAATACGTGCATGTGCTGGAGGCAAAAACTCCAGATGCCCTCCTCACAGATGGGGTGGCTGTAGCTTAGGGAATAGATGTTCAAGGACAAATTGGGATGCAGTGAATCAGTGTATTTGGAAACTGACCTCTTGTGTCTGAGAGGAAGTAAGTGCAGTGGGATCGTGGCTTGATGTAAAATGGGAGCAGAACAACGCTAGTCTTGGTACTCAGAGATGTTAATGTGATAGAGACAGGGAATTTGGGCGAGTGTGGGAAATAGCTTTGTGTGGAGCTACGGAAGTGCTTAACCCTTCTTTGTTTTGAATGCTTCTGTTGAAATTGGACTAAATCATTTCTTGCCTCTCTAGATGGAGCAGCCATGCGGGCTGGAGTGCAAACAGGCGATAGAATTATCAAGGTAAGGGCATTCAAATCATCAAAGAAGTGGGTCCTTTGTCTTCAATGATCTCCTTCCCTGTTCTCTTTTCCTCCCAAACAACTAAGAAACCAAGTCAGTAACAAACGATATTTAAGCTATTGCTGCTAAATGAGGGTTGTGCTGCAGTAGCTACTGACACAAATAGAGTTATGATTTCAACTAAACGCTTGAATTAATGAAGTAGATTAGTGACCCTAGTACTTATTTTTCCTTGTCAGAGGTGGATTGCTATGTTCTTTTCTCTATGTGTTGCTTGGTTTGCTCTGGGTGTGTGTGTGTGTATCATTTTCTTCTTGCAGAGCTCTGCAAGAAGAAGTTGGAAATGAATAGCTAAACACTGATGACTTTCCCTTCCTCCCTACCCCAGGTGAATGGCACTCTTGTAACACACTCAAACCATTTGGAGGTGGTAAAGCTGATCAAGTGTAAGTAATGACAGATTACTATTTTTGTCCCTGTGCTCCTTTAAAGCATGAAAGGCATAATTATAAAGGACAAATGACTGATTCAGCTATCAAATGGGAAGGGTGAGGTCTAACCATGCCCCATGCTGAGAGACACAGGATGTGTGTGAAACAGTGAAGTGAAATTGGGGTAATTCTGACATCTCAAACTTGAGCTTCTACATGCTTCTGCAGCTTCTCCTTAGATTGGTGTTTGAAGTTACCATCAAACCTTGCCTATGAGTCTTCCCATCTTTTGATTCCATCTTAAATGCCATAGCTATTCAGGCACTCCTTGCTGCATGATGCCTGCAAAGTACTGGTGTTTCTAAAGGAAGCACCCTCTTGGTTGCTTTTCTTGTACAAGGAAGAAGGCGGTAGTGGTTCCTTCCACCCTAGCAAAGTTTACTTTGTGGCATGAGCATATGTATACTGTAAATGCAGCCTGGTAGATGTTGGACTAGAAACTGGATTGTGTGCTTTTATGAAGTCTGATTAACATGAAAGTTTTTGGATTGCCTGAACTTTAATCAGAGGTCTCTAAAACAGAGCTGTCACTGCTCTCGGGATCTCTGGTTTGAAGAATGGTCTGAGTTTGATCTCTGGGGCAAAATGACAAGCAGAGAAACAGCAACCGTAGAAATCTGCAAGTGTGTCTGGAAGGTGACTTGCTCTTGTTCTCCCTGCAGCGGGTTCCTATGTAGCTCTCACTGTTCAGGGGCGCCCACCAGGGTCGCCTCAGATTCCATTAGCTGATTCTGAAGTGGATCTGGCAGCGTTTGGTCATATGTCTCCCATCATGACATCTCCCCATTCGCCTGTTGCATCAGGAAATGCAGAAAGGATTACTAGCCCAGTGCTTGTGGGGGTAAGATTTAAAGCTCTTTTTCCAAAGAACAGCGTAGCAGTGGAAGAAATGTAGTCATTGTCTATGTTTTTCCTGTATTGTTTTGCTTCTTGTAGGGCTTTTCAGAGCCTGTAGTTAGGAAGTAGATGAAAAGTGGGCATATCCATTTTCCTTGTCTTTCCCCCACCAAAAAACCCATCTCTTACTTTCTTCCTGTCTTCTAGGAGGAGAATAATATTGTCCACAACCAGAAGGTGGAGATTCTGAGAAAGATGTTACAGAAAGAGCAGGAACGGCTGCAGGTACTGGAGTTGCAAGTGTTGGAGAGGGGTGGAGCAAAGCATGATGATCAGTCGTTGAATCAGTACTTAACAGCATCTTCAACATTCCCATGCATCACTTGTGTTTCAGCTTAGCTTTTCTATATGCCAGCCTAACACCGGAGAACTAGTCACTTTCTTAAGTGGAAATGTGTACGTCCCTCAGTCTGATCTAACCCTTGGGCAAGTAAACGTCTTTGACTCTTATTGAGGGATTCCAGGAAACCTCAAGAGTGTGGTTATTTTTATATGGCACAGGAGAAAGAGGGGAGCAATATAAAGGCCATTCTGTTGCATTCACTTCAGTAGGCGTGCAGATGTGCTGTTTCTTGGTTTAGATGTGTCAGTGAGGATTGCAAGCGGTAGTAGGTTGTAGTTCTAAGCTTTGCTATTGACCAGATACTGAGCGAAAGCTCATCAAATTATCTTTCAGTCTCTGCAAGAAGAGTATAACCGATCGCCCGCCACGCGACTGTTCAAAGAGATACAGGAAGCAAAGAAGCACATTCCTCAGCTGCAAGAGCAGTTGTCCAAAGCCACAGGCTGTACTCAGGTAACAGAATGTGTCAGGCTTCTCTGTGCTATGTTCCAGGTGAAAATTCTTGGGGGATGATGGTGGTGTGGGCAAGCAGGAGCTTCCTGCCGTGTGCTTGTACAGGCGAATTGCACCCTCTAGAGTTGAGACTTGTAGTTAGGCTTGCGGAGGCTGTCAAGCGATACAGTGCAATGTTGGTATATGAAGTAGACTTCAAAATGGACTTTCAAATCATGTGTGAAAAAGTGCCTTTGAAACAGTAAGTGCAGTGTTTAAGGATTGACTCTTGAGATATTCTGCTTGCTCTGTGCTGTCTCCCAACTCACTTTATCTTTGTAGGATGGAGTCTTGGCCTCCAGGTCTGTGACGGAATCGCTGCAGATCAGTGAAGTGGAGGCCGAGAGTGGGGATTGTGTGAGCAAACTAGATTACAGTGGTGACAGCCCCTCCCGACCAAACAGTGACGTTACTGATGTGAGTCTTCAACAGCTCCATGAATTTGCTTCTATATGGCTTGGTTTTAGTTTTCTAGTGGAGATTCTTTATGTTTGTAATGTCTTGTGTATCATACATACATACTTTGACTCAGTAGCGCTGTATTACGAGAACAGGCTTCTCAGTACACACCAAAATAAATTCCCAAGAAAGCCTACCATATTGGACTTCTCTTAGGACTGGGGAAGAAATAGCGTGGGGTTTGGGGTTTTAGCCAGGATTAGATTTTCCTGGCACAATCCCTGAAACCAGACAAAGAAAGATGGATGCCAGCATCTTTCTCAGAACTCAGAGATGCCAATTAGAGCATCTTCTAAGTGTATGATAATGTTCCAATTGTGGTAGCTGCGACTCAGATCTCGTCAGTGGGCAAGTTGCCATGAAAGTGGGGAAGAGCCTTACTTGTACCAAATAAGCTTCAGTTATTGCCAACAGTAAAGGCTCTTAATCTGTTCACTCGTTAGTTATCAATCTGTGCGCTCATATGGTCTCCCTATTGGAGTGCCTTAGCACCTAATCCTTAATTAAAAGTCACTTTCTGATTAGTGCAGAGCAATTGAGACACCGTACTTGGGTTTCAGCCTATATTTGTGGTTTAACGTAAGGATGTGAGAGCTAAATTTGTAGTTGCGTTTGGAAGTAAAAGGAAGGTGGGTCAGGTACACCTCTAAGATGTGAACATGCGTGACTGTTTTGCCACATTCCAAGTCCAGACCTGATTAGATAACCCCTTGTTTGTATATAATAAATGCAGAACAAACTTCACAGCTATCTTCCTAATCAAATTCATCCTGTTAGTATTGTGGATGGTATGTGATCACTGGAGATGATTGACACACCCAACATTCAAACGCCTGGATATTACTGTGGACACACTGAAGATGAGCCAACAGCACATGCTTTTTGCGTGTTTAACAGTTCACTCTGATAGAAAGGAGAAGTTTTGGTTGTTGTGGCTGAAAGATGGAACTGTGCAGTTCTCATTTTCCTGGATTTGCTGGTACTTACCAGAATTGAACTTCTTTCTTGTCCAGAGTCCTCGCAGTGGCTTGAAGGAGCGGGTTTATCCAGATGAGAGCCCGGAAAAGACTGAGGTTCAAGATACTGTGAGTACAAAACATAAAGTGTCACCAACAGCATCTCCTGTAATGGGCTCATTAAAATCTTGCTGGATTTCTCCACTGTCTAGATGAAGCATGCATGAACTTTGGTTTAGAAATTAAAATGCAATTAAAATTGTGCAGGGAAAGTTAATTAGCTGAGTAAATGTTTATGGAGCTTAAGAGCAGGCACATTTCAAGCCGAGAAAGAAACATATGATCAGCAGTAAAACAGCTGGACCTCAAATAGGTAGAGCCATTGTACGTACTTTATTCCTTTAGTCCAGCAGTAAATGAGAAAGTCTTTTCTTTAGGATATTGGGTCATTATGAGGCTGGCATTGTCAGTTATGGCCTCAAGATTAGGTAGAAGTGAAACACAGCATAAAGTGCAGACATCTGAAGACGTTACCTTCCTTAGGGTGGCTTCCGAAATGTTTTTCCCCTCATCTGCTTGACTTTCGAAAGTTGTATTTCTCCATTTGTACCAAGATGGCATTTGTCATATGCCACTTGCTTAATGTACTCATGTCTGTATATGATGCAGTTGGTTTTGTTTGAATCATCTGATTTAATCTGGTTTTCTGGGTGCTTGTAACTTGGGAGAAGCATTCATAAGGGGATCTTGTGACTGCAAAATTGGACAAGGCTGAGTAAAGACAAATGGATTTCCACTGGGTTTTGGTATCAGTATTTCTAACTTGGGGAAGAAGTTTTACTGTGCCAAGAGTTTGGTAGCACCATACGTTTCTTCTTTCCCTTCCCTGCCCTTCTTTTCCCTTGCTTCTAACTCACCACAGGATTCCCAGTCCAGTGTTGGAAGTCCTTTATCCCGAGTGGTGCCTCAGATCATTGGAGCAGAGGATGATGACTTCGACACTGAACAGGAGCAGGTGGGAATGACTTTTGGCCACCCCTTTTCTCCCTCAACCATAATTCTTCATTCGACAGTGTGCGATCTTTGATATCTTCTGTTCTGTCACAGCAGTATAGCTGCTATGGCTTTTGACATATTGATGGGGAGTTGTATTAGCTGGCCTTTGCTCTGGATTATATGTCATTATATTGTTCTCTGTGCTCGGGAGCTCTTTCTGGGATATTAGAATGGCATCACAAAGGTTCTGGAATTGATCGGTTTTAATTATACAAATGAGGAGCTAAGCTATTGGAACAAAGCTTCTTGGGTTTTCTACCAGTAGCTTTCTTGAATAATTGAAATAGTTTCCATGTCTCTCTACAGATTAATGGACAGTGCAGCTGTTTCCAAAACATTGAGCTCCTGAAATCTCGCCCAGCTCACCTGGCTGTGCTTCTGCATCATGTGGTGTCCCAGTTTGACCCTGCAGCCTTGGTAAGATGATCTGGAATTGTTGTGCTGGCCCAAACTGGTAGTCTTAAAGCAGTGTATCAGGATTTCCTTGTTCTTACATAGCATTGTCAGTGACTTGGCTGTATCGGCAAGGAAGGAAATGCAGATCCTGTGTGGGCATGATAGCATTTCAGATAAATAAAGAGAAGCTTGAAAAGAGCCTCCCTTACGTTTAGTTGTGTACAAATAAGTATTTAGCTCTTGAAAGCATTTAATTGCACCCTGAGGAGCTGGGATCAGTTTTCTATGGGGAAGGTGTGATCCCACTTCCTTCTCTCTTCCTGCCCACCCTCACCCTTCCCTTCTCTGCTGATTGCCAGGGCAGCCAGGCTGAGATTGCCTGGGCCATCCAGGTGGCTCAGAGTACTTAGGAAGAGTTCCAATCCACCAACACTGAATTCCTTGAAATATCTGTATGAAAACATGGAGTTAGGGGTGCTAGAAGAGTTCTCGTGGTATTGCTTACTGACTTCTGCCCCTCTTTTTCCCACAGTTGTGCTACCTTTACACAGACTTGTACAAGCAGACCAACTCCAAAGAGACTCGGCGTGTCTTCCTTGAGTTTTACCAGTTCTTCTTGGACCGAGCTGCAGTACGTTCCAGTCATCTCTTGCATTTTCAGGCACATCTAGCAAGTTGACTTTTCCCTTTCTCCCCCCTCCCAAACTGGAAAAAAAGCAGGAGTTAGTTAAGTCCTCCAAAATAAAGAGGTTTTGTTGTTTAGATGTTACCAGTGAATGTACAAAATACAGCCTTAGGTGCCTGGTAACTATAAATCACAGGGAATGTGTTGTCTGGTGGAAGAAACAGGTTTTTAATGTGCAAGCAAGCTGTAGTTGTTATACGTTGTCTTTTAGTTAATAATTGCTGCCTATGTTGATGTAGCTATTGCAAGGGTCAGGAAATTTTATGTATCTGTTGGAAGATCTGAGAAACTTTTATGCTGTCTTGAATTGGTCTACCAGATAGTGTAGCAGAGGCTGGAACCATGTCTTCAGATAAAATAATCCTTCTGTAATATAATACATCATCAAAATGGGAGTCTCCCCCTTTATACCGTCAGGACTTCAGCTTGTGAGGGGATTTTCTTGTGGTTTGTACTGTGTGTTTTATTGGGGTGGTGTTTGTTGTGTCTGTTCTCCCAGCTTTTCTTTTCCTTCGCAGAACCTGAAAGTTCCAGTTCCAGATGAAATCTCCTTAGAACTAGGTAGGGTGCTCTTGCCTTGGTTATCTCTTTCTGAGTTTCCCCTGTCTGAGGCAGTCCAAGAGAATAATCTGTTCTCTGTTCTGAATTGCAGACAGAAGAAGGCCAGAACTCCTTCCTGAAGAGCTTCATCGTCAGTTTATACAAACTATGCAAGATAAAGTCTGTCCAGAAGTTCAGAGGAATCTGGAAGATTTCAGGTAACAGTAGTTATCTATGTAGATATCATTTAATTCATGCTTGCCTTCAGTCACCACCTCCAAACTCAGGGGCCATTGTAATTCATCTTGGACTGAATAGGAAGATGCCCCTGGAGAGGGCCTCCAGGGTGACCCTGTGACCAGTTCTTAAATGTTTTTTGACACTGTGTTCAAAGTAATTGCAAGATCAGTTTTAGAGCTTTGATTCTCCACTCCTTGAGGCTGTTTGAGGCAATTTCCAAGCATTGTTTCTCTAGGTGAGATGATAGAAACCCTTCGCACCAGTTGTGTTTACTGTCAGCTTTTATCTTCCTCATTTCTTCCCCCCTTTTATTTTCCTTTTTCCCTTCTTTCTCCTCTTTGGGCACACAAGACTTCACTTCAGAAGGTTGTCATGGGCATATAGCAGAATTTGATAATTAATATGCCCTTTCATCCGGAATTGTGAGAGCTCAGCGCCAACACGAGACATTAGACCAAGACAAGTGTTCATTAACGGAATGTTTTATACCTAAAAATGTCTCAATTCAAGTATATGCTTCAAATACACAACCTGGGATGCTGCAAAAAGAGTGGCTGCTTTTTCTTGACCCTTGCAATAGCTGCCTCTCTTGATAAATACCATACAACGTCATTTCTCCAAAGGCTATCTTAGCTAAGTTTTACAGCGAGCACAAATGCTGTGGAGAAATGTCACAACTTCAACATTTTCATACAGGAACCACTAATAAAACCTGTTTGACATTCAGAATGTCAAGAGGTTGCTTTTCCTTGTTACAGGTCAGTGCTCAAGTTCAAGTGATGCTTCCCTCTCCTCATTTTTCAGGCAGAAACGTAGTATGGGATTGACCCTGGCAGAAGGAGAGCTAACCAAGCTGGATGCAGAGAGAGTCCGTGACCGGATTGCAGTGGAGAAGGAAAGAGCATGTGCAGAACAGATTATTGCTAAAATTGAGGAAGTCTTGTGAGTAATAGCAGGTTTAATTGTGGGGGTAGAAAAGATTCTACTCTGAACCTAAAAACAGTAAAGGAATTAGGAAATAGAAGCAAATTGACATCACTGCACTTATATTGTTTCCCCCCGTCTGCTGTCAATGTGTATTTGAGTAATGGTAGCCAAAAGTAAGCTAATACTTCGGTGAAGTCCCTGTATGTTTTCAAGGAGGCTGCTGTTCAAATAGCAAAGGTAATACTGTCATTGTGAGCTTCTACATTATTAGATCAGAGTCCCTTTTTGGGTGGTGGAAACCTCTAGCTTCAGAATCCATCTTTTACTTTACATGTAAGCTGATTGAGCCTTCCTTTTTGTTGGCCTTCCCCACACCCCCTCCTGGCTCTTGGTGCCATCAAAAGGATGCTTTGAACACAGCAGCTGATGCTCTGGGTGGATGTGAATGAGTGTTAATTGGGTTTTGAGTTTCGTTTTTAAAGTCTTTCTTGTTTTTAGGATGACATCTCAGCCTTTGGAAGAAGACAAGAGGTAATAGAACTTGCCTAGTCTCGTCTGCGAAGTAGGAGCCCCTCCGCTGGCTCTGAGTTGTGCTGAGCAGCATAAGACAGCCCTCTGCTGGTTATAGCCGCAAACTCTTCATTCTAAATCCCCTGGCATAATTAATTGGAATTCAGAGCATCAACCTCTTGCTCTTAATCTCTTCTAATTCTGACGTTTGTTGCCTTTGTTTCAGATCTGTTGCTGAGAGTTTGTGTTTCTTTTGGTTTTATCTTGTAGCTGTTTCAGTCTGGACTAGCATTTATTTTCTGTATGTGCCTTGCCTTGGTCAGTTTGTATACAAACTGTCTGGGTAGCTTTTACTCTATTCTTTACATCAGCCATACCTTTTCCTGGTACTAAGTTTGAACAATGACTCAAAACCATATTATGAATTCATGTGTGTATTCGGTATATCATTTTAGGACCTTCTGTGTTCTGCTCAAAATTAATTTACTTCCTAGGCTTTTTATATACTCCCATCTTTTGCTTACAAGAGGAACAAATGCTGGTGTTAGCTCAGTCTTTTCCATTGTCTGTGAGAGTTTGTTTTGTATTAAAACCCCCAAAAGGTGCCAACTTCTTTTAATCTAAAAATAGGAAATTTCTCAACAGAAAGTTTGTGTTTGACATTCCTCCTTATTCTCCATCTTCTTTGTTTTTTATGTATTGGGCAGTTCCACAATGCAGTATGTGATTCTTACGTACATGAAACACCTGGGAGTCAAAGTTAAAGAGCCTCGGAACCTGGAGCAGAAGCGTGGCCGTATCGGTTTCTTGCCAAAGATCAAGGTAGTAGTGATGTGGCCAGGGTGCATTTGTTTAAAGCTGCCCAGCTTGTGCGCGTTGTTAGATTTCAAGATCCTCTTTTGCATGACACATCAGAAGTTGGAATGGTTTTACAGTCTTCTTTGCCTCATCAAGAGGATCTGGGATTACTGAGCTGCACAGAAAACCTAAGAGCTGAAATGGGTTTCTACATCTGTTTTTAGGCACGTGAATTAGAAGGGAGTTGTGTTCTTTCTTCGGTTACCTGTCTGCCTGAATTCTAGCTGCTTGTTTTTCACATTTCTAGCCTTATTAGAACTTGGGGTGAGAAGTGTTTCTTACGATTAATACAACCTTGAAACACGTGAATACCTCATTAAGGCTAATCTGGCTGTTGGCCTGTATGCTTTAGTTTTCTTCTTGAGAAACTTGCCCAAAACCTCATGCTTCCCAATACAGGAAAGCTGCTCTTCCTGCCACCCACACTTTCCACTTATATAATGAATGTTGCCACTAAAACTCCTTCTCTGTGGGTGTATTCAGTTGTTTCCCACAGTATGGGGGTGTCTCTGGTCACAGCAGCTGCTTATTTTCGCCAGCATTCCAGCTTCTTTGGTAATGTTAAGATTGTTACAAGCAGTTCTGCATTGACAGTGCAAAAGGGTTAGTTCATTCACAGCCTTTCAGAACCAGTAAGATAAGTTGCACTTCTGCCTCTCAGGTAGGAGTCTGTATGCTTATGGAGGCTTGGAGCCACAAGATGCTGTGCCCGAGAGAAACAAGGTGCTAGTGGTTGCTCTGATTTAGTCTCCTACCCTAGGGAGGAGAGTGGTTCCTGCGAAGTTAAAAACAGGGTGTATGAGTGTTTGCTTAGAACAGATGTATCTCTTCAGGTACTGTGGCTCCCTGCTGCTAACCCTGTTACATGCCATTCATAGGGTGTCCATAGGTTGTCTTTGCCTCTGATGCTGCAGGAGGTTGACGTCTCAATAACTTATTAGAAATAAAACTCGCTTTACCAAACTCCTGCAGTTTTAAAGAATTAGTCAGTATCTCAGTTAATAACTGCATTTGAAGAAATGAGTGACCTGTTTGCTGTGGTTTTCTGCAGCAGAGTATCAAGAAAGAGAAAGAAGGAGAGGAAAAAGGAAAGAGAAGAGGCTTTCCTAATATTCTGGGGCCACCAAGGAGACCGAGTCGACATGATAGCAGTGCAAGTACGTGCAAACAAGCAAATACATGTTCCCTAAATGTTAGTCTGAAAGCCAGGTAAAGTCTCTGCTGTCTTTTAAAAATCCATGCTAAGAGGACTCAATAAACTTTTTGGTTGTAAGCATGGTTTTGCAGACCTGATTTTGTCCTGAAATGCTGCCTCTCTTCGTTGCTGAAGCAGGTAAAACTCTTTCAGTGGTATAATGGCTCTGTGTTTGTTCAGTTGGCAGAGCCATGGAAATGCAAAAGCCCCGCCACCTAAAGCATGTGCCTCCAGCATCTTCGGTTAGCCCAGAGCCACCAGATTCCAGCAAGATGCGCCAGAGTGCATCCTCCAGTGAAGGAACTGATGGGCCCTACCCACCTGCCAACCCAATGTCTCCTTTGGCAATGGGTCCCTTTTCTTCTCCAGAGGGAAACAAGGACAGTGAAACAGGTAGGATGGTACTAGCAAAGAGGAGTGATTAAAGATTGTGTTGGGAACAGGATATGCAAAGCACAGTTCTGATCATAGAATCATAGAATGGGTAGGGTTGGAAAGGACCTTGACTGATGCAACAAACTGGGCAAATTAGGAAACAGTTTTATACCATTAGACATGATCTTCCTGACCTTGGTCATCTTTTCTGACGTATTCTCTGGTTCAGATCAAGAAAGTTTATCAAGGCCAGAAATTGTTGTCAGATGAATCCTCTTAACTGTGGCATCTGATCATCCAACAGGAAAAGAGCACAGTCTGAGGTGCCTGCTTTTATAAGCACAAGTCAGTGTCGTCTGGAATCACCTAGGAATTCAGTTCTTCCAGCTCTAACCTGAAATGAGGCTGGGAATCCAAAGGCTATGAAGAGGCTGTCAAGTTCTTTAATGTACTCTATTTTCCTGACATTTTGTACTTGCTTTCTGTTTAGGTTTGAAGCAGACTGGAGAAGCTCCACCTGCTATTGACTGTATGGAAGGCACACCCCGCACACCTAATAATACCTTTGAATTTCCATCTCCTTTGGAAAACTTGCAGGAGGAGGAGGGAGAATCAGAGAGGTAGCTTTAGTACTCTGTCTGCTCGAGCCTTGGATGGGAGTTGATGTGACAATGGCTGATGAAGTTTAGTCCAGTCGTTTGTGTTAAACATCACTGGTAGAAGTAGGCAATAGGGGTCTGTGTCTGCAGCTATAGTCATACTAGAGAACTATGTATCAGGGTGAAGCTGACAGATGGACAACATGTTCTACTTAGGAACTTATGCCCTTACTCTGAAATGATACGAAATGTCTGAGTGGGGTGAAGTTCTTGCATAAGCTTCCCTAATAATGGTTTTTGTTCTTTGCAGAATGGTTGACATGGGAACACCGAAGCCTTTTCGCAAGTGAGTGTGCTTACAGGTGTTCAGACGTCACTGAATTTGTTTAGATGGTAGTAAGTTATAAAATAGAATGCAGCAGTGTTCATTGTTCTAAGCCAGTGCAGTTGTCTGCATGATTTTTCCGTTTCCTAAATAATGCATATGTGAAATGAGACACTGACATCCATATATAGGACAGGTGGAGTGAATCATACGCTGATAAGCTCTGTGATCTATGAGTGAAGTGCAGTGATTGTTGTATCTCCTGATTTGTATTGATGGATTAAGGAGCTGAGATTTCCATATTTTCTTTTTAAATCTGTGTACTGCTGTTAGCTCTTATCTGCAGTTAAATGGATGAAAGAAATCGTATCCTGTCCTTTCACCAACTCGATAATTGACTTATTTTATCTGCATCATTAAAACCAGTGCTATGAAAATACTGCCAGAACAGATATTCACTCTTAGTTGTTCTGTAAAGGGCAAAATCAGAAAATATGCCTATAGGTTCAGACATCTAACAGCCTCCAGCTGTTACGGAGAGCATATTCATAATGCTGTACAACTGTTACAGATATACCTAGATTTTTCTCTCCTTTCTTCCTTACATCCATACCTGAAGTGGAAAGTACTGACGTATTTTTTCATGGTAGGATGGACAGTGTTGGTTTCGCAGATGTGCAAAGTGAAGATGAGCTGTATGATTTTGACATGGACATGGACCCTCCCAACTGGCAGCAACTCGTGAGCCGAGAAGTGTTGATGGGGCTGAAACCCTATGAAATCAAGCGCCAAGAAGTAATTAATGGTGAGATGGCTTTTGATTTTCTCCTAGCTCACCAAGCACAAAGTTGAAACCAGTCCTTTGGAGCTCTGAAGTTCTTAACATTTGAAACTAGGTCTTTCTTCTCTGATCTGCTCAAAGTAGTCGCCATCTATTACTTCTGGCAGAGTTCATGTTTGTGAAACTTGGACATGTTACTGAAAAGTATCCTGAGATGGGACTGATCCAGTCCTTAGAGAAGAAATAAGCAATATCAAGTGGTTTGACACTGAAAGGCCAGTTTGCAATATGTTCTGTAAAGGAAAGCAAGAGGAACAGCCTAGGCTGTTGGAAAGCACATGATGCAAATGGAAAGCTGCTACCAAACTTTATCTTCAAAGCTTCGTCTGATTTTCAGGTCTTGCAGTCCTGCCGAGCACTCTGTGTGGCTATATGAGCTGGCAAGAGCTTACTGTTTGTTTGGGGAAAATGACGAGTCATGAACCCAATTGGCTTCTCTGTTCTTCCAAACATTAGAAGTATAGCAGAGCATGGCTCTGTTCTGGAGCAGGATGGATTATGAGCCAGCAAGGGCAGTATTGGTGAGGGAAGGTTTTCAGAGTTCATACTTGTGACTTCTGCTTGCTTCACACTGGGACCCGTGTTTCCACAGCTCCTTAAGTAGGTGCTTACACTCCTGCTTTCCCCTCTCTCTTCAGAGTTGTTTTACACCGAGAGAGCTCACGTCCGGACGCTGAAGGTTCTGCATAATGTCTTCTACCAGCGTGTTACCCGGGAGGGGATCCTGAACTCCAGTGACAAACGGAAGATCTTTTCCAATCTGGAGGATATCCTGGGGCTTCATGGTAATTGCAGCTGAGGTGATGCTAGGTGATAACAGAGCCTTTCAGCTTTGTGGCATCAGCTGAAATTCTGGATGCGAATACCTGAAACATTTAAGCAAGCGACCCTCAAGCAAGAGGCAACCTCATAAAACACTTCAGCTGAGAGAGAATACAACAGCTGTTCCTCTTCCTTTTGCACACAGTTTGTTTTTCCATTTCTGGTTTACAAAGATATCTCGATAAAGAATGCATGTGTCCAGTGTTTCAGATACTTGCCTTTTCTTATCTGTGTGCGCAGACTCTCTTGTGCTGATTCAGGCTTTGATAAAAGGAGCAGTGCTTTGATGAGTGGTCTTTATGGGTCAACATTGAAAATGTTACAACTGTTGGTGAACAGGATATGAAAACAAATGTGGAAAGATTGATGTCTTGCAGGTGGTTTTGAAGGATAGCCCTTCCTAATTGGGTAGCGAAAGGACTGTTCAGAATCAGGTTTGGCTCTGCCACTGAATAATCACTTGTATAATTTTATGTAGGTGGATTGAAGTGCATTCTCGGTTCTTCCTATGTTTTCAGGAGGCAGAGATCCTCAGAAAAGATAAGATTGGAAAGGTTCTTAGGGGTCACTTGAGGACAGGGGAGGCAGAAGTGCAAGGGAGTTAGGCAACATCTTCTTAGATACTCTGCTAAATTTATTATGTCGTGGGGCACTTTCTTTTTTGAAGTTAATTGAAATCATTGCAGATCTACTCTTTTCCTAGAATAGCTTTGATTTGAAAATCATTGCTGAAACTCGAGCAAACTATTTGAGCAGTGTTAATAAAATTGACTTCTTTTGTTTTTAAGTCGCCTTGAATGATCAGATGAAAGCCGTCCGAAAAAGGAACGAGACATCTGTTATTGGCCAGATTGGGGAAGACTTGCTTTCCTGGGTAAAATACTTCTGTTGCTTTCTTCTTCTTGAAAATAATGTTTGCTAGAATGACAGTGAGAGCCCGAGGTTAGTTAAAATATATATATATTAAATGGGAAGGTTATTCCCAATTAATAGGAGCTGAAGTCCTTAGAGCTGTCATTTCTATGGAGCCGCCACAGGATTAGAGAATGATTATTGAACAAAAGCAGGAAGAACTTGCCGGATTGTCATTTGACTCGAGACAAGAGTAATTTAAGGAAGAACAAGTAATTTCCTTATGCTGTGTGGGTAGAGGAGAAAGGTAATTTTGGAGACATAAAGGTGAGAGTAGGATTTGGAAGAATGTAATGACACAATTTATTTCAGTGACACTGAGATTTAAGTCTTGTTTTGCCTGTGGTGCAATTAAAAGATAGGTAAAAATACCCATTTCCAATCCTGGAATTCATATAGCTGAACCTTTTCTAGCTTCCTTTGCGAGCTCCAAATGACAGGAGCAGGAGTGATGTAGATAGGTTAGCAAAAGCAAATTCTCTCTTGGGAATCTCCCAGTTTACTGTTTGTTTTCAAGCCAACTTAATTTAGGATTGAAGATTGATTTGCTTATTCTTTTCAGCTTTTCATGCCAAAGTCTCTTGTGGTGGTTTTTTATATCCCACTGTTTGTCTAGTATTCCAGGAAAAAAAAAGGGGAAGAAAATGAAACTCAGATGTGGCTGGTAAAGAAACGCCTCCAACCCTTTCAGGCCTGCGTGTTAGGGAAAAGCAAGAAGCTACTTGCTGGAGCAGGCTAGACCTTAAACTAATAGTTATGTGTCCCTTGTATGGTGTTCTGGCCAAGTGGTGAAACCAAAACGCTGCAGGATCTCGTTCTCTAGTGTATTTTGAGGACTTACTACTCTGTGTCACAGCCTGGGTGGCAGAAGGGGAAGAGTTGCAGTGTCAGTAACAGATTAACTATCTGTTACCTGCAGCACATTCCTCTTCCCTGCTTGTGGCTGTCGCTTCCCCTAGCCATGTTTTTGTAATGCTTTTGTTTAGGAGATAAGAGAATAGGTTATATTCTGTTTTTTAAACATAGGTGTCCCAGAGAGACAAGATGACCTTTGGTCTTGGCTTTGCTGCCAAATTCTCTCTTAAATAGCTGTCGTTCATCTGAGTGCAGTTGTTGCCACTCTCCTTAAGGCTGACAGCAGAGACATGGCCCTGTATTCTCCCTCTGAATCGACAGTGCATTGGTGGAAAGGTTTGGATGTGCTAGAGCTGGAGACAGGAGAACTGTAGGGTTAGAGGTGTCAAGAGGTTCCTTGGTATGTTGGGAAGACAGGGCCTTAAAACCAGGATGGAAATTACTTCTCATATTTTGCCAGCAGTCCCTCTCTTCCCTGGCAAGACCAATTGCACTATGTGGCTAAATGTCTGTTGAATGTGGCACATGCTGAACTCGAGTCTGTCTAAATTTGGCTTTCTTTGCTTTCTGGCACAGTTTAGTGGACCAGCAGAGGAGAAGCTGAAACATGCAACTGCCACTTTCTGCAGTAACCAGCCCTTTGCTTTAGAGGTCATCAAGTCACGCCAGAAGAAGGACTCCCGCTTCCAGACCTTTGTGCAGGTGAATTTAATGCAAGGGTTTGAGTTGCCTGAGGATGTGGCTGGTGGCCAGCGTAGCATAATGAATGGCTGTAGATAAAGTTGTTAAAATTAATGACATCATGTCTGACATTGTCTTCAGATTAGGATCATTTCCAATACTGTATTTATCTCTGCTAATCATTCCTGGAGGGAGGAGCCTTTCATTCTGGGGTGCACAAAATGTCCTGATAGGATGCAGGAAAGCACATGCTGTCCCAGGCAGGAGATGGCATCTCACTTGAGGTAGCTGTTTCCTAAGGATATGTAATTCTGTGGGAAAACTGCTCATTTTAGTGCAATTTGCATGCATGTCACGGGCAGAAGACAGATGATATAGACCTATTCTGCCTGCCAGGAAAGGGGCTTGAATACATGTGGCATTTGGAGGGGAGAACGTTATCTTCATTACCACAAGCTGCGAAAACTGGTAATACAAGGGTTGAGGTTACACTGAAAAATATGCTGTAGTCTTGCTATAGTGTGAAAGCCTACACTGGTGTCTTCCCTGTATGGTGGTGATTGAGATTGATTGGAGATGGTACCAGGCCTCTGTGAAGTAACTGAGGGAAGGAAGCTGCTGCTTTTGTGATGAGCCTTTCTTATGTGTAATTGCAAATGGAGAGGGGATGTGTTATCTGAATGATAGATCTTGGCATTTCTTGTCTTGTTTTTAATTACTGGAAAGTGAAGTAATAGATGTTTATGTGATGAGTGGATGTTACATGTTCAGGTAATTACGGCCTTAATAAAAATGATAAATCCAGATATTGTGCTGTTTAAATTTAGGATGCTGAGAGTAATCCCCTGTGTCGACGGTTGCAGCTGAAGGATATCATTCCCACAGAGATGCAAAGGTTGACCAAGTACCCGCTTCTGCTGGATAACATTGCTAAGTACACAGGTAAAGCCTTTCCTCTAGGGTTCATGCATGCATCTCAGCAAGTTTTCTAGACAAATGTGATTTCAAAGCATATCATGGAATCCCAGACTGCTTTGGGTTGAAGGAATCTTAAAGCTCATCCAGTTCCAACCCCCTACCACAGGCAGAGACGCCTTCCACTTGAGCAGGTTGCTCCAAGCCCCATCCAACCCGTAAAGCTACAATACAATATAATTGAAATGTAGTTTCAAACTGTTAGAGGAGGGGGAATGCTGAAGTTTGAAGATAAACCAAACCACTCTGCTTAGGAAAGTTACTGGCAGAACAACTTGATTTGCTATTGATTGTTGAAGATGGAAACCACGAGTTCCTGACTGTCTCCTCTCCACATTCCAGTTCCTAGCCTGTTTTAATGTTTAGGGTTATTAATGGTTTTTAATGATTACAAGAACTGAATGAAAGTGAAGAAAATACTTTCTCTGCACCTTCATATTTCTGACTGTAGAAGAGTATGAGATAATGTCAGTGGCTGGAATTAGACTCAGAAGAAAAAGAAATGGAGGAGAAAAGAGCAGTTATCATGTAACTCTTCCTTATTACATGCTCTTAGCAACCAAGTCTTTAGGAACTGGCTGAGAGGCAAGTTGCGTTTATGCTATTGTTTTGAATAGTCATTAGTATGCCTGTTCTTCCTGTACTTTTCTAGATATATTTAACTCATTTCTGCAGTCTTAATGGAAATAACTAAAAAGAATTCAATCACTGCAGATGATAATCTCTTTGTTTCAATAAATTGGTTTTCAATAATAAATATGCTCTGATAAACATTTTTCCTGAATCCAGGACATTAAGGTAGTTAAATCAGACTGTTAAGAGAAAACCCTTTTAAGTGAATTCTAATTTCCATGTAGATGCATTGGAGAGAGAAAAGAATAAGATCTTCAATGACAGAAATCTTTAATCATCCATTACAAACATAAAAATGTGAAAAATGAAGACTCTAATAAAAACTGATCAAGTTATTCCACTGCTTAAACAAGCTTGACTAGACATAGGGCATACTTCTGAGCAAGGTATTAAAGGAAAGGAAAGCATTATAGAATCTAAGCAAAAACTCCTGCACTGTTAAGGCTTATGGCGAAACAACCTATTTCTTTAAGGAAGAGTAAAAGCAGGTAATACAGAACAAATTGATTCTTTCTCTTTAAGGTCAATAATGTCAACTAAGAATTCGAAGCAGACTGAACTAGGAAAGCAGTACTGTCTTACACAGCAGGCACCAACAGGATCTTAATGTAGCCCTCCTTCCTCGTCTGCTGAATCTCTAAATCACTGCAGAATGTTTTCATGTTCTTGCAGAAGGTGAAGCCTTGCTAGGATGTGTTACTCTGAAAGATGTTTCCACCATAACAGGAGAAAATATGATTAATACTATCACAAAATAGCTTTTCAGGTTCACTAGCAGATACCTGCCGCAGTGTAATTTCATTACTCATAAAAACTATAGTGCATTTACAAGTCAACTCTAATCATAATTAGGAAAGCATGTGATACTCCATTATCCTTGATGTACTTGTTTATTTGCCTGTTAACTCAATCCTTAATGTGGCATATGGTAGTGAGAATGGATGGGGTTCACCTGTGTCTATCTGTGTATGATCAAGTGATGCTGGTAGGAAAGATAACTCGTTTGGTCTGGCTGTAAAGGAAGAGTGGTTTTTATCATCAGGCTGCGTGAATGGAGCCAGAGGTACTTTTTTCCCAAGCAGTTCAAATAAATGCATGCAATTTAATTGGAAAATGTTACCGTGTAACACATTTTTTGGATCTTTTGCCTTATGTTTCTTTGTCTGTTTTTCTTTCTTCCAAAATAAATAAGTGAAAAGGACTGGGGGAAATGCAGAAGCCGGTGGTCAGTTACCACATCTTGGGACTTAGGCTGGCTGGCTGTGTGTGATCTTGACTATTTACCCCAAGAGTACTGGTGACCTTTTTAGGTTCTTCAGAATACTTCTGAGATTGATGTTTGTGGAGTGAATAAGTTGCCACAAGCCCCTCAAAAAGGGAGAGCGACAAGCTCTGTGCTTGTGCAATGGTGCTAATCAGAGGCCAGTGCCTTGTGCAGGGCAGAATGAATTCTCTCCTGTCACAAATCTGTTTATGTCATTTCACCTTTGAAATGCAGTGCTTTTGTTGGTGTGCTGTTCTGTGAATTGAAGTTCTTTCTCAAGGTTGAGGTCAGCGAACTGCATTGGATTTCTGACTTTTTCAACCTTTAGTGGAAAGCATTATTTCATTTCGTTTTTCCCTCGCAGAACTGCCTGAAGAGAAAGAGAAGGTGAAGAAAGCAGCAGATCATTGTCGTCAGATCCTTAACCATGTGAACCAGGCTGTCAAAGAGGCTGAGAACAAGCAGGTAGGAGGTGAACAGAGTGAGCATCAAGGCTTGGAGAGAAGAGAGTTGAAGGGCAACAAGCCGTTCAAGACCCCTAGAGTCTCTGTATTGTGCTTATAAGATATTTTGTGGCACAAGTATTCCTGTGCGAGGAGGAATCCTGGGCATTTGGGAATGTGTGGAAGTATTAATGACTGCCTGCATTCTGATGCCAGAGAGTTTCACTAATCAAAGTGACCATCTTCAATGCATTTTCTGCAGCATTTGGAAGATTACCAGCGTCGTCTCGACTTGTCCCCCTTGAAACAGTCTGAGGATCCCATGATGGATGAGTTCAGGGTGAGTGACAGCATTTAACCAGTCTCTATGTAAATCACAATTGCAACCCTATTGTTCTGTTTGTAGCACTCTCTGCTATAATCTTCTGATGTACAATCAAATGGTCTTTGGAGATGAATATTTCTGTACAAAACCTAAACAAGTAGTCTCAGAAATTCGAGTTTTGTTACCTTCCTGAATACCTCTGTGGATATAACTGCTTGGTTCTGCATATAGTAGTGTTGATGAAGCTTGTAAACTCTCTGAAACAAACCTTAATGGTTCTCAAGCTAATGTACTCTATCACATAAAAGATATCCAATGGACCGTAAGTTGTCTTATGGATACATCTCTCAAATGATTGCAAGCCTTTGTTGTGCTGTTGGAACTAGGGAGGCCTCAGAGAGTCGTGAGGTGTTGCAATGCAGTCAGCTTTATACGAGGTGCTTGTACACAGGCTGATTTGTATGCAAGATCCACAGGTATATCCAAATAAAGTCTTAAGTCCAGTGCTAAAAGCAGTGTTTCATGACCCCTGTACATTCTTGCAGTGATGTTAGTGAAGTGTGGTTGCCTGCTCTCAGCTGCCGTTAAATGGAATGCTCCACATCCTTGGAGCAGGATTAGCTTTGTGTCTGGTATAGATTCTCTGTTGTTTGTTTATCACTCCCCTCTCTTCCCCAAAGTCAGTATGTAGCCAGAAAAATTTTATATCAAGACTTTCCTATAAAACTGTGTCATGGGTCCTTCCGCAAATAAACCTGCAAGCATTTTAGTTAGAAAAAGGAGAACTTGCTGTCAGTTATGAAATCTTGCTGTCATTGATTGTAGACTCTGAGACTTGGAAGGAATGACTTGTGAAAATTGTCACTTCTGCTTGCCTGCGGATCTAAATGTCACAAGCACTGAAATGACTGAAGAATCCATTGACATTATAAAGTCCACCAGATCACTGGGATGATTTGTATATCAGTATATCATTTGTAGGCACACTTGACTTGCAAATCAAGTGCTGAAGCATTAACCAGTTGCAGTACTAGAACTGCTAGCTTTATTGGAAAAACTCTTCCTAGCAATCAGGTAGCATCCTGACACCTTAGTATCTTTATAGGAAAATTCTCTACCCTGTGACCCCCAGCATCTGCAAAAGAGCAGTGAAAGAGGAGCAATGATAGCGCCTGCCTCTCTCAAGATTTTGGTTTACAAGCATACCCTACTTCTGATTCCTGTTTCTTTTTCCAGGCTGGGTCTAGCTGCTCATCTCCCAACTGGAGTGCCTATCCTAGCCTTCCCTCTGACACTCCCATGCTTTACCATTACTTGCTTCCACAGAAATTCCATAGTGATCCTATTTTATCTTTTCCCTGCTGACAGAACTTGGATCTCACAAAGAGAAAAATGCTTCATGAAGGACCTCTGACTTGGAAGGTTAATCGTGACAAAACTATCGGTGAGTCCTGTTCCATCAACTGCCTGACTTGGGTTTGTGTGGTTTCGGTGACAAGGAGAGAAAGAGAAAGCATTTCTTGCAGTTTCCAGTTATGGTTCTTACTGCCACTTGTAATAATGCCTCTGTGTTGCTCAGAGCTGATTAAATTGTTCTTGTCAATTGTGAAATGTGCTGGAGTGTCATTAAGGCCATGCAGGGACACAGCAGTCAGTCATGAGATGATCCAATTCCATCTGTAGCTTTCTGATGTAGTTTTCATGAGGAAAATTTGCAAGCCTTGCCTAGAATGGCATAGAACTGATTACTGCCTCTGCATGAGTAATCAAAAATGCAGCCTTTTTCTTTCCGCAGGGGTGTGATACGAAACTATGAATTCTTTAACTCATTCTGGGCTCTTTTGCACCCCATACAGATCTCTACACTCTGCTTCTGGAGGACATTCTGGTGCTGTTGCAGAAACAGGATGATAAACTGGTACTGAAGTGTCACAGCAAAATCTTGGCATCAACAGCTGACAGTAAACACACCTTCAGTCCTATCATCAAACTGAACACTGTTCTGGTTCGTCAGGTGGCGACAGGTCAGTGTAACCAGTTGAGAAAGCAAGAGAGGGAGCCAAAAATGAAGAGAAGATCAGTTGAAGATAGATGGTTTTGCCTAGGATTTCAGAGTAGAACATGAGAAAATGTGTAGGCTTAATTCTTGGTTCCAACCTCTTTGTATGTATTTCTTTGCGTCAGTAATAAGCATGGCTTGAGTTTTAAATAGACTTCTAAATTAAAGTACTCTGATTGTAGTAGATGAAAGGTGCTCTAGAAATTATTAAGAAGGAAAAGAAGAGAATTAAATCTGTTTCAAAATGGTTTGGGCTGTAATGGCTCTTTTCTTTCAGGCCTAATAGGCAAATTGCCTGGGTAAGGAAGGATTGATGTTTGTATGTTATCTCATTGGAGGGTTATCTCATCAGCTCTTCTTTTATTGCTTCTGGATAGGGGTATTCCCAGCTTTAGGAATTCTAGGAAGCTATGTGGGGCAAGGCATCTAGTTTAATTCTCCCTTCCCTGTGTTGCTTCAGATAACAAAGCTTTCTTCGTCATCTCCATGTCAGAAAATGGCGCTCATATTTATGAACTGGTGGCACAGACTGTGTCAGAAAAGAATGTGTAAGTAATTGGTTCAGTTCCATCTGCTGCTTGATTTGTTGTACCTGAGAGATCTTTTACATCTGTTTGCCTGTAGTAACGGTGCAGGTGTCTGTGAATTACCTGAGTTCCTTCTCTCAGCATAGCTGAAAGTGCAGCTGTGTTGGCCTATGTAGGAAGTATCCAAGGATAGTCTCTCCCAGCTTGCCAGAAGTGGGGGGAGGGTGTGTACACATACATTAGTGAGCTATAAAGACATAGGTATTTAAAAAGCCACCCTCTACATACACTTAGTGCTTCTGTTGTTGTTTGCTGTCTGGCTCATTCCTGACCCTTTTTTGACTTTAAAAACCCTGTTATTTGCCTTTGCAATTCTGGTCTTGTGTGACTGACTGCCGTATAAGTACCTGAAATAATCCTGCATCTGTATCCTGGTGAGATGAGCGTGATACTGTGGTGCTTCATTGGTGGCAGCAAGGTATTACTAGGAATTGAATGTAACAGGATTTAAAAAGAAAGAAAAAAATCTATTTTTGATAGAAGAAAAGCAGTAATAATGGTAGCTGGTTGAAGAGGTGTTAAACAGACAAGTATCCATTATGCTTCACATCTTGCATGTTTTTATTTGATGCTTCTACTGCAGATGGCAGGACCTTATAGCTCAGATGGCAGGGACTGTAAAAATGGGGAATACCCGAAGAGTGATTCCATTGCCACAATCAGGACCTGGCGAGTAAGTAAAAGTAGCTGGAGGAAGAAGGGCCAGTTTTTCTTTGTCTGGTACCCATTCTCCTGCTCAAAGATTGCCAGACAAAGCATGGATTCTCAAGCAGCGATTCAGGTCTGTGTGACTCAAAGAACGTGTTCATTCTTTACTCCCTGCAGAGAAGAGCGTGAAGAAGAAGAACAGCAGAAGCTCAAAGAGCAGCATGACATTCCTGCCAGTAGCCTACAAAGTCCAGGTAAAACTCTGGTCTAGATGAGTTGTATCAGTAGATTTGCACATGGAGTGCAAATATGCCGGGGTGTACTCTTTGCGGGTTGGGATCTCCTGGTAGCTTTGACATTCCTGGGAACGAATGATTTCATTACAAGTCATGTAAAGAAGTGATACTGAGCCTCTTGAAAACGTACCTTTTACTGTTTCTATCTGGTTTATTAATTACTGGGAAAGATTCGGTTTTCCCCTCAACAGAATTGGCCTTTTACCAAGCCCATGCTCAAGGACTGTATTTCTCAGTGTTTTCAGAGATTTCGGTGGGAAGCAGGATTTCCTGCAGTTTATCATCAAATTTGACGTAGCTGTTTAACCTGAATCTGTTTTCTGTTTCCTAGATAAAGATTTGGGCCTCGAGTCTCCCTTAATACTGAATGCTCAGTCTTCTTCCCTTATCATGTCTGAGAAGTCCAAGGTAGAAAGTCTCCTTGCATCAGAAGGACAGTTTGATAAAGTGCAGCAGGCAGACCTGACACTGAAAGATTCTTCTGCATGCTATGAACACACAACCACCAGTTTATCTTCCGTATCAGAAGGGCAGTGGGCACTGGATGCATTAAGGAACTGTGAGTATCTGTGGGCAGTGTCTGGTTGGGACGTGATGTGGAGACGGACATTGCTAGGTCAACCATCTGATTCAATGAGCTAAAATAAAGCCCATTTCTATTAAATATCGATTCTCTCTGTGCTGTAGATCGCAGCATAGCAAACCAAAGTGAATCTGACAGCAGGGAATTCTGAGTTCATATACTGCCTTTTTCCTTGGCTTTAATCATCTCATTTTTCTGTGGTTTTCCCATGTATAAAGTGGTGGTGGTAATGAGTTGTTAATTACTGGCCGTGAAGTGCTTTGATGACAAAATTATATTGCAGAACTTTATGCAGTGCTTTACAGTGCCATTGCTGGATGTTAAAAGACAATGCAGTCAGCCCGTGGACTTATTTTCATAGCACTGGAGCCTAATAGGAGAGGTTGCATGAGTTGCAGAACATGATCTTGCATGGGTTTTTTTGTACCATGCAAACACATTGGATGTGCTTGAGCTCGACAAAGTTGAGGTTCAGATTTTCTGAGGACATGGGATGTGGTTGGGTATAATTAGCTCAACACTTGTATGTATCTTAAAGAAATGCTCCGGATGGACAGATGCTGTAATAGAAGATTTTGAATCACTTCCTCTGTTCTCTGGCATACCTCCTTTCAGAGGAAGGATGCAGAGCCATGCAACCTACTTGATCAGATCTAGTAGTGCGATCCCTAAATATAACTTCCTAAAATTTGAATGAATTCATTAATCCATGTATCTCCTCTTGGCAATTCTGAAAGGGACTCAAAGTCCCTCAGTTATACTCGAAGGGAATAGTCTGCATTGCTTCTCTGTTATTTGCTTTCACCAAAATGCAGAGCATTCAGCTCCTTGGCCCAAATCCTTTCTTCTGTCTCTCTGTACAAGTAAACAGCAGTTCTCTGCTATGTAATAGTTCACCTCAGATCCTTTGAACCATTTATGTTTCTCCTTCTTAGAGGATTCAGAGTGCTTTTCTAATTCTGAATGCTGTATGAATGTTCTTGGAACTTGTTTTCAGAGACCAGTGCTAAGATAATCTTAGTCTGTGGGGTATGCGAAGACAGTGCCCTAGCATCTCATGACTATTCAGACTTAAAAGAGCAGCCCTCTAACAGCAGCAGAATGTCACTCACATTCTGACAACAGCCTTCCACTTAGATGAGTGACTGTTATGCTGTATGACATCATAGCTTTTCCTGGGTGTTACATGAGCGTTATATGGTGAGAATGAAGAGTGTTCCTATGCTCTTGACAGCATCGCATTTTTGTTTTCAACAATGTGTCCTTAATACGAAGTGTTGGGTTGGGATAATTTGAGAACTAAAGGAATGTGGGTTGAAGTTCAAACAAGCATAAATTTGCATGAATTTTTAGGGGAAAAATGTGTCTTCAGTGGGTTTTTTTTGATCTGTCATTTCAAAGTTGAGTGGAATATTTTCAATACGCTTGTTTCTCCCGTGGGAATCCCCTATTATGGCCATGGGTGGGGGGCTTGGGAAAAACCTGTGCGCTCACCTGCGCTCCAGCTCACTTGCTGGGTAATCTCAGTAGGTGATTTTTTTCCCTAGGCAAGATGGAACTTGTACTGATATGTTTGCTCTCACTTGTGAAATGTGCAGGAAGGCTTCAGACCTGATATACTTATTTTTATCCCTGTTTTTCCTACCAAGAGCAATGAGAGGGCTGGCTGCTACAGCTGCACCTTTTGGAAAGGGTAGCCTGGTTTAATGACCGTCAGGGAGGTTATGGTCTCTGAAGCCCTGTGACCATTGTCTTTACTTGCAGTGGGCTTGCTGAAGCAGCTGTTGGTGCAGCAGCTTGGCTTCTCTGAGAAGGGGACCCTCGAAGACAGGCAGCGCTTTCCCAGGTTTAGGACCGTTTCTCAAGAAGCCCAAACAGAGAGTGGGAACGAGCCTGGACTCCAGCACCCTGAGAATAACAAATTCCACCAGCCTGGAACAGAGAGAGCGCTTCCAAGAACCGCAACTAATGAGTCTACAGCTAGTTATGGCCTCCGGACTTCAGCTGAATCGCCAGCTTCAGGAGATGCCATGCAGCTGATAGAGAGAGACCCCAGATCGAGTAGTAACTTAGCAATAGACCGCATGAGTATGAACCTGGAGATCTCCGGCGCAGAGCTGGAAGGGGTGGGTGCTGATGAAAGCGGGGAGCGTTTTTTTGATGCTCGGGAAGCTCACAGTGATGAAAATCCATCGGAAAGTGAATTGATGGAAAGGAAGGAGGAAGAGGATGTGCAAATACGGATCTCAGGTGAGCATATTTAATTCACTCGTAGTCTGTCCACGTTCAGCATTAGAGACTTCCTCTCCTGCTTATATGGCATAGGACATTTAAAGTTAACTCTTGGCCCTTGACAGTCATTTTAGCCCTGAAAAGGGCTGTGCAAACATGTACCTAATTAATTCTCTATTTTATGAAAGCAGAAGCAGAAACACTGTGGGGTTAATAACACTGTGACAGACTGTAATCACAGAGGCACTGGACACAATGCAAGCTCTTGATCGCGGTTGCCACTGGACCACTTTATCTCTCAAGTGTCTGCTAGGATCTGTATGGAAAACATGTTCCCTGAAGGCAAAGTACTTCCTTAGTCTGTACACACAGAGTCCTCATGACTCATGCTGTTTCACAGATACTGTATTGGCTTCTCCTGATCAAGCTTCAGAAAAGAAACTTAGGGTTTAGCTTTGCACTGTAATTCTCTTGCGACCTCACCCTGGTCTGAGGCTCTTCAGAACTCATTGTTCTTTTGTGTTTAGAAAGCCCTGTGAGTTTTAACCAGCCAGCATGGTGACACTGCACTTAAATTGAGCACACAAGTTCGGGTTTATCTCCTGTGCGTGTTGCAGTAGAGGTAGCTGCTAGTAGGTAGATTCTATATAACTCCTGGTCTTGAAATCTGTTATCATAAATACACTTTTGTTTTCAAATTGGCTTATTCACGTTGACAGAATGCAATCTGTGACTGTCTAAATGCTGCCTTCAACTCCATATTGAAAACAATTTTTCTTCCCTTGAATTACTGAGATATTTTAAATTATTAAAACCGAGCTAACAACGCAAAGCATCTAATTTATTTGTCATCTCTTACGCTGTTTACTTTCTTAACTGCGCAGGGGCATCAAAATTAGATAGGCCTGGGTCTAGCCAGTTCTGACTCCACACGTTAGCTTTGCTGGAATACTGCAGAGAAATTTAACATAATCTTAGTGTTAGGCGCAGGTTGTGAAAACATTTCTGTCTATAATTGCTTTATCCTTTAGCATGTCATCAGCAAGCTGAATTTTCAAGCTAACCAGTCTAAAAGCATCCTCAGTGCCATAGCTAGCAAGTGGAAATCTAGCAGCCTGATCTGTCAGGTGCCATTAGCCTAAGTGTAGATTTTCCAAACATCATAATAGAAGCACACATTTAGGAGAAACAGGAAGGGGGATGATCAGCTCATCTTATCATGTAATTCTCAAGCTGCAGTCCAGAAACCTGCCACAGTCTCTGAAGTCCAATTCAAAACCAAACCAGGCTGGTCTGATATAATCATTGCTCTGTGTAGTGTTCGCAAATGTATTTCCTTGCCCGTTTTAAAATGTCCTTGGAGGTGGGCTTCTCAGCACTTATCTTTCTTAAAGTCTGCTTAAGCTGTCTACTTGAGTTCCACAGTTCTTGGTGATTACTGAGCTGGAGGTGTTAGTCAAAAGCTGTTCTCTTAACAGGAAATTATTTGATCCTTGACGGATATGGAACAGTGCAGGAGAGCTCCACAGATGAGGAGGTATCATCTCTGGTTCTCCAGTGCACCGCAGGTGGCCGTGCCTCTTTGGACTCTGCACAGCAGCAGCCACTTTCCCCACGGGACACCCAGTCAGATGGAGGAAGCTCCCCTTTTGCCGAGGAGGTGATGGCCTCACGCTGGGGAGCAATGGAAGAGTCCTGCTCGTTTGTAGCAAGCCCTCACTTCTCTATAGAGTCACGTGTGCAGATGATGCAGTATATTCAGAAGATAGAGGATGACCTTGAAAAGTTAAAGGTATACTGCCTTTCTCTTTGCGGTATTGGGGTTTTTATATTCCTTAGGATTTGTATCAGGAAAGAGCTGGGAAAAAAGCAGCCATGCCTTTCCTTGTCTTTGGCTCTTATCTCTGGAAACTTTATAGCAGAATCTTGGTGGTGTTTTGTTTGCATTAAGTTGTGGGTTACAAGAGGCAAGTAGTTCTGCCAGAGCTGGCGGGTACGTATATTGCTTTGATTTGAACTTGGAGAGATTCCTGAGGCATAGGACAAAACTGATGCAAGTCTGCAGCAGTGGAGTTCTGCAGGGGCCACTGGCCTAAAGAATATGAATTCCTGACATGAAAAGACTTATCGAATCTGTCGCATGCTGCTGCCAATGTCAAATGAAGGTGCTAAGTTGCAGTAGACCAATAACAGTGTTTTCAGCTTTAATGATTTTTTGTATGTGATGGGGATTCTCTGTGCATAATAACCATTGCTATAGAAGGTTCATAGCCTCCTGATGTATGAAGCATACCAACACGTTAAGTCAGTAGCCGGCCTTTAATGTAACTGAAATCTGAGAAGAGAATGGAATATTGCGTGCAAGTGGAAGGCCTGATAAAGATACTGACAAAGGAGTTGAGATCCATTTTGGGTCATTGTGCAACATGGGTGATTCCAGCCCACTCACCTGCAGCGAAGCTTCTCTCTTGCCTTCTGAAGTCCTCTTTGTTCACTCAGTAAATAGAGGAAAAAAAAACACTTGAGTTTTTGGGGTTTTTGTTTTTTAGGAGGTTGAGGAGGACTACACCATTCTCCGACGCCAAGGGCTGGCTGGATCAGCCTCCACAGGAGAGCACTCAGGTACGCATCCAGAGTGTCTGTAATTGGTAGCGTATACCACGTTAGCTTCAGGCATTAAACAAAGAGCACGTGCTCGATTATTAATGTTTATCACACGCATGAAAAGGGTTTCACCTACTTCAGCAGCTCTCACAGGGCTGAAACCATGCTGGTTGCAGGAAGGGTCCATTGAATCCATTGAGACTCACGTGCAGAGGAGCTTATTCCTCTGAAAAGGTTGTTACAAGCAGTGCCACCCCTACCTGCCAAAGACCTACATCTCAGGATGCGCAGCTTCTCTTTCAAAGAAGCCTAGATTGATGTAAGGTCCCAAAGGAAGATTTCTGAATGTGTAAAATGATTAAAATCTGCCTTTTCTTTCTCTGGGGTCTCTGTGATGCTGTGTGAAGTGGTTGCCATGGGTCTCTTTAAATTGGCTTTAGGCATCCTAGAGAGGTAATTGCTGGAAAGGTCTTGAGGTTAAATGGGTGCGCTGTCTCTCATATAACACGCATTCTCTGCTAGTAGTGGTGTTCTAGGCGTTCATCCCTCATTGCCTCCCCCCCTCACAACCCTTTTTCTCCCTCCTTTTATATTTCCTCCTTCAGACAAAAGCTAGTCATGTTTTCAGGCATGGCTGAAGATTGGATGAAGAGCATCAGGACGCAGCACCCGCTGTCTTCCCTGTGGACTCTGAGCTGAGAGGGTTTGGACCATCCAAACGCGAACCATACTCTAGCAAAGTGGGCATGGGGTGCTTTTCCTGTGGGGCATCTGCACTATCTTGTCAGTGAGGGAGTCTATACTATTCTGCTCCTCTCCTTGCTCGCAGAAATTCATTTTTCAGAACAGAAAAACCAAACCAAATGTACAGAGCTTTGGGTGTAGGATATAAAAATGTATTTAGACATTAAAAAAAGAAAATCAATGTATTTATTTGACTTCATTCCGTGTATCAAAAGCACATTTTAGTTTTTTAATCTGCTTTTTTTTGGTTCTATTTTAATTGGGTAGTGACAGTTCTAGCCCTCTGCATATAGTACACCCTGCCTGCCACTGCTCCTGAACCAAAGGTCAGGTCTGAGGGGAGAGGGTGTGCTTATGTGCAAGTGTATCTTCACTGGACTGGACTCTGCACTCCCTGCTGGCAATGAAGCTGCCATGCGAAGAGCTACTTATGAAGGTGTTAGGATGACTTGTGGCTGGAACTATCTGTATTCACCAATCGCATGGGAACTGCTCATGTCACCAAATGTGTAAGGAGAATTTTCCATGCACTAAATAGCCAGGCACTTCAGATGGGCAAAGTTTCTTTATCCCCCTCTCCCATTAAGGGTCTCCTTGGTTGACATGCGAGATTAAACTGGGAGAGGAGAAAGATAGGTTTAATTTTTTCCTTGACTTTGTTGGCTTTGATCATTGTCTCCTTTGTAAAGTGATAAAAATACTTGGACCTGCAGCACTTTTGTAACTCTTCTCTGGATCAAAAAGAATAAACACGAACCCAGAAGTGTGTCAAAGATGGGGGGCAGATCTGCCCCCGATTCACTACTGAATGAATAAGGGCTGCCATTTGAGTTAGCCACAGGTACTGCTGATTATAGGGCCAGTAAGTTTTAGTACCTGAAAGTATGTCTTGCTGAGGGCTTGGGGTGGGGTTGGG
>JAOEHY010032631.1:8332-21382 GCA_025447955.1 Psilopsiagon aurifrons | reverse complement strand
TCTTTGGTCAGTTTGGGTCAGGTGTCCTATCTCTGCTTCCTCCTGGCTTCCCCTCCTCCCTGGCAGAGCATGAGACTGAAAAGTCCTTGACTCAGGGCAAGCATCACTTAACAACAACTAAAACATCAGTGTGCTACCAACATTGTTCTTAGACTGAAGGCAAAACACTGTACCAGGTACTAGGAATAAAAATAACAATCCCAGCCAAAACCAGATGTATGCCAATGGGTTACTCCTTCCTCTCATTCTTGGCCAGGCAGGAGGCTGGCCATGGCTGCTGTTTATAAGGCTCTGATCCTCTCTGTACTTACACCTCCTATCACAGACTCTGTGTGTCCATGTGTGGCCAGGATCCTGAAGTCAGGAAGAGCTTCCCATGCTCTCCTTCATGGCTGAGCAGTACAAACCTAACACTGAAAAAGAAAAATGTCATATCTGTTCAAATACATCTCTAGGGGCAAATCCCATGCTTGGTTGCTCCAAAAGCTGATGGGATTTATCAGTGCACCTCAGCCTTAGATGTTTTCTGGGGACAGTATATGAAAGATCCAAGCCATAAAATTGATCCCTACTGTCATCATCCAGCCTGTACTTTGATACAGTACAAAGTACATTCTTACTGTTGACCTCTTGCCATTTTGTGTTATGGTGAATGATAGTTCGAGGGTGGGAGCTCTCCGCAGAGCTGTCAAACCTGCTCCACCTTCAGTCAGCGCACTAAGAGTAGGGGTAGGTTTGGTTTTGGTTTGTTTTTCTATTTTTTTCCATGTGTTGACCTTGCAGCCAGGCTTTGCCCTGAGAGGTTTTGTTTTCTCATGAGCAGCTGGACTTTAAACTTCAACACCTCTCAGGTAGCCATTTCCCCCAGACCTGCAGGAATGCAGGCAGGCAGCCATTAGGCTCAGAGGTTGACAATGGCAAGGTGCTCTTGGACAATATTGTTTCTTCTCTCTGCCCTTTTCCTTCAGACAGAGCAGACAGGTATGGCCTTTGTTTTATTGCGGCTTTCATTCTGATTTGTGCTACTGCTGCCCTAAAAACACCAGTTATTTTGTACCATGTGTCCTGTTTACTTTGTTGCACAGGCTGACATCGCTGAAAACTGTCTTACTTATTTTCCTTACGTTTCTTCTATTTCCTATAGCTAAGTAAAAATGGCAGCAGGTTACTGAGGCAATATGATTTCATTTTACACCAGGCTAGTATTTGTCTTTTCTTCCCACTTTTAAAGAGTGTCCCAGATATTAAAGAGAATTTTGTGTTATATTTCTAGTTGCTGTTGAAATAAAAATGAGAGTCCAGTGAAAGAGGCTGAGATGTATGCTTGTTATAGCTTGAAGAAATTAATGTTTCTGTATTAATCCTCCATGGTTTATCAAAAATAAGGAGGCAATGGGCAAGGAGGGAAAAGATGGTGACAGCTTAAGGAGGTCAAAATGCCCCTGGCAGCAGCAGAAGTGCTCTGCCAGTTATGCTGGATACACCGGAACCACTGCATGGCAGAAATGTGTGCTGGGGTACCAGATAAGGCTTTAAAATGTAAAACACAGTCATGGAGCTTTTCCTTTTTGATTTCTTAGTATCACATGCAAGCCTGCTGCTTATCAGGTATCCTTCAAAAGCATTTGTATGCAGTTTCAGTATAATTTTGTTATTGCTGTCACTTTTTCCACTTCTAATATTGATCATTTCAACCTTTGAGCCCAGCAGCACTGGGGCCTCAAACACTGCATAAAATACAAACAAAACAAAACCAAACCCCAAACAATCCTGCCCAAATACATTTGCTCTCCAAGCCCAGAACTTACAAACGTGCTGACACACACAGCCACATACTGTTAAGTGTCAAAGACAACAGGGTACAGCGCAGTTACAGCTGTCTGGATGGTAGGCAGATTTTATTGTGGGCATCATTGCAAAGAGGAGTTTTAAGATCTGATAACTGCCATGTCTTTGATCTCTCCTCTTTAATCAAATAAAAAAGTTTATTGTGTCTTCCATATAAAGAGTGGCATATGATAGAGCTCAACTTTGAGCATTGCTGAGGGGCAGCTTTTATTTATTGTCCTTAAGACAGATTTGATTGAGAACTCAACTATGTCATGGTTTTGCTTCTCAGCATAAAAAAATAAAACAACCCATGAACTAAGACTGGAAGGCTCCAGTTTAGATCCATCATCATAAAATAATACAAGTCATTCTCACTTCTACTGGTGAGTCTGAAAGCCCCATCCAGTCATACAAAACAGCCTTTGCCTTTGTGGTGATACTTTTCCCCTTTCCCTGGCTGTGCCACAGCAATGCTGCTCTGTGTGTCTGGTGCAGGAAGAAAAGGTGTTGGAAAGGGCTTCAAAATCTCCCAGTTTGGACACAAGTCAGACACACCCCAAAAGTAAAACGTGACATATCCCCAGCTGACTTTGGGCTAAAAAAGTAAGTTTTTTTCAATATGTGAGTTTAATAAGGCTGAAACCCTAACTCTTAAAAGAAAGGTAAAAGTATACAAGGAAATAAATCCAAGTATTTACATCAGCATTTTGTCACACAATGTTCCAGTGTTTATATCAGCTGTTGATGCAAACACCGTTATCAAGAGACAGAGGCGTGCCAGTTCCCTACATTTTGAGGAAGTACTCCAAGGCAACTTGGAAAGGGAATGCCTTGAAGAGAGATGTACGCATGAAGAAGCAAGAGAAGTGTTTGAAAATGATGAAATGCTTGTAAGTATTTTGTTTTCCTGTCTGCATAATAAAAATTACTGCCTTGGTCCTCTACTATCAAATACAGCTCCACTGCCTGCTTTGCTTGTTTGTGCTTTTCTCCAAGAGAGATCTTTGAACTTCAGCAGGTAAAAGCAAGTGCCTTCAATGGTTAAAATGGAAATGCAAAGGTTAGATCTGATGTTTTCAATTTCCCTCCTAAAAATTTATGTGTCCTGGACTGTTGAAAGATCTACGGCTGTTGTCTCATCCTGACCATACACAGAAATACAGCTTTAGCATCCCTTAGGGAACGAGAGGGGCAACGAGGCATTGGCATGGAGGAAAACATGGCACCGGTGAATAGTGGGACCTATAGATAGAGGTTCACTTAGTCAGTGGATGCAAATCCTCCCATACAAGAGGCCCTCCTGACACATAGAGGTGGATGCTGTGCTCTTTAACAGGAGCCTGGCCAGAGACTGCGTTTGCAGGGGAAGCAGAGGTGGCAGCCATAGGCATGCCCATGGGTGGTCCAGTTGCTTTGCAGAAGGTTGATGGGGGGAAGTATAGGGCGTGGAGAGAGGTGTCCCTTTGGGGAAAGAAGCAGCAAAGCTGGCTGCAGTACCCATGGGAAAGCAGGACACATGGTGCTGTTAACCCACAGCTCTGCCCTCTGCTGACCCTTATGCCTCCAGCAGCACCTGGATGGGATGGGATGGGATGGGATGGGATGGGATGGGATGGGATGGGATGGGATGGGATGGGATGGATGGGGTCACTTTGCAGGCCACTGCACACCAAAGAGACAATGGCCAGCCGTTTTCTCCAGGAAGCTGTATTGCTGGAGGATCCAGCAGCTCCTCTCTTGCCTATGAAGTTTCTTTTCCTTTATAGCTTCTTAAACAATACAATAAGCAGGATGCAAACCCCTCCCATCTTATTTAAATTTTGCTGGCAGGGCAGAATTTGTAGCTGTGCAGCTGTGTATGTGTTAAACCACAATATATATTCTCTCGTATAATATTTTTGGTTTATCAAAATATTTATGGAAGATTACACTGTTTTTGAATTAAAATCTAATTTATTTTTTTTCTTTTCCATCCCAGAAAATGTTTTGGGATGCCTACTACGGTAAGACAGCCTCTTGATTTCTCTCCCTCATAGCACTTTCATACTATGAACACTCAGTCCAATGCTGGTCTTCAGAGAGTTTTTAGCAGTTTATTCTACAAGGAACATCCAGTCACTATTTTTCATGTCTGTAGTAAAGCAGGAGGAAAGGTTTTGATATTAATGGCTTTTAAAAGTAATAAACAAGAGAAAAATTTAAGACTGCAAAGTGAATGAAAGTTGAAAGTGAGTAGATATTATCACAGTAAATAGGCTGTTACCTGAACTTAAGGCTGCTCTGAAACAACCTGGTATCTGAGAAAGTCGTCTTTGCTGATAATGAGAGGTGTCCCTTCCCATGGCAGGGGGGCTGGAACTAGATGAACTTAAGGTCCTTTCCAACCCTAACTATTCTATGATTCTATGATCCTACAATTCTATGCAATAGAGCAGCACAGCTCTATTAGCAAAACCTCCCTAATGCAAACCTAGCACTTAAACCTGAGTGAGATAAAGAGGCCTTACAAACCACTGGGCTGCCTGCAAACTCTGGATGTGGGCATTACATTGTTCATTGGCAGTTGACAAGACAAGAAACAAATCTGTAAAAGGTCTACAATGTGGTGGTAACTCATCCCTCTCCTGTGGTGTTGCTCCAGGTGGCAGGAGGTGCTCATCGAGCCCCTGCCAGCACAATGGTGTGTGTGAGGACAGCATCCGCGGGTACACCTGCACCTGTGCAGAGGGCTACGAGGGAGAGAACTGTGCTTTCGGTAAGGCATCACCCCCCTTCTGAGAAGCCCTATCTCCTCCTGTCTTAGTGGGTCCCTGGGAAATGTACACAGCTCTCTGACTAGGGCCAGTTATCAGATTTTAGGTTAAAGCCCACAGTTCTTGGCAGAGCAGGGGTGATGTGTGCTGCCTGCCCACTGAAAAGTTATGGCATCCTGAGGTTTTGCAGGCTGCCTCTTCCCCCTGAGCCTCCCTTCTCTGACGTCCAAAGGTGGGTTCCAAAGGCACCCCTGCCACTGCCACCTGCAGTCGCTGGCTGTTTCTCCTGCCAAGGTCCAGACAGCGTGTGGCCTGAAAAAGAAGGGTTGCAATGCCAGGGTGCCTGGGAAGCCACCACTGTGACTCCAAAGCCACACACACCCACAAGGCAATCCCTCAGGACAGAGGGACTCCAGAAGAACTGTTTTCAGTGGAAGTGTAAAAGGCATAAAGCAAAACAGATGCTTTCCGGCACATGAAACACTCTGGGCCAGATCCCACATTTTCGCATCTGCCCGATTCTACCTTCCAGCCCTTACATCAGTAGTTCTGCTGGCTCAGAGGTCCCCTGGGGTGGGAGACGCCCTGGCTAGGGCAAGGCAGGGTCATTTTCTGTATAAGGGTGTGACTGGAACCAGCTTCTGAGGGAGCACAGAAGATGACACAGCTGGGATCAGTGCTGGGAACTGGATCTGCTCAGCAGGAGCTACCTTATGTGAGGTTTGTCACTACTTGTCCGCCTGTGAGCTAGATCCACCATTAAATGGCTATTCCTCCTGTTGCTTTGCGCTGAAGCTGAAGCATTTGCTCAGCTATGGAATGTTGACCGAGCATGTTATGAAGACAAGTATTACCCTCCTTTTTTCTTGTCTTTGCCAGCTGCTGTTTCTTAGCACAAGTGTGAGAAACAAGGTCTATGCATTTGATTTTGCTGCAAAGCAGAAATTTTGTCGTCTTCTTCAAGCAATACCTGCCTTCCTAACATGCACAACAGTTCCATCCATTGCCAATGCTTAGCATTTTGTTTAAGAGTGCAGAAAGAAAACCCATGGCACCCTTCCATGGATTCACATAGGCGGCCTTGTTTGACCCTTAGCTAACACCGCCCAACACTCAGAGGCGCAGACAGTCTGGTGCAAGGTGCTACGTGAGCACAGTTTTCAAAGAGTCTGTGGACACTGCAGGCTCAACTGTCTACAATTTCTGCTTAAACAATGTGGTGTGAAATACTACCAAGGCAGAGCCCCTATCCATGTCCACATAAAGCAAGTAAAAAAAGAATGCCAAGTAAACATGGCTCAAGCTATGCAAGAACACTTCAGATGAATGGTTCCCAATATTTTTCCCCAACTTGTTCTGTTTAGCTAAAAATGAATGTCACCACCAAGCAAAGGAAGGATGTCACCATTTCTGCTACCCAGGAAGCAATTCCTACCGTTGTTCCTGTGCTGACGGCTATGAGCTCGGGAAGGACAAAAAACAGTGCATTGCATTAGGTAGGTGTGAGTACAGAAGTACAGGCTGCACATGCTCAGTGCTGTGGTGGGCAGACTTCCATCAAGTATCCAGATGTGATCAGCCTGCTTTGAGACTGATGCAATGAGAGTATTACCTTCCAAACTGCACAGAAGGAAGAATGTAGGGACCACCATCCAAATGCAAGAATAGTGGTAGAAGAAGCAATCCTTGATCTGAATATTTAACATGGGTCCACAGACAGGACTCGCATTGTCCTACGTATCACTCACTGGGACAGGTTTTCTACCTGGTAAAGAGTAACTCCACTAAAGAGCAGTCTGTTTGGGAATGAGGCTCAGTTGATTCTGATCAGGCACCTAACAGTGGGCAACGTTTGCTGTCATATTCACTAGCTTGAACCAGTAGCCCTTTTAATTTTTTCAGGCTCATACTAGATATCTCATGCAATCTCATCCCCTTATAAACTAGGTCTACTAAAAACACAGTAGTAAACTCAAACTTTTCTCTATTTTAGCAAGTAGGGCACACATTGTCTTGAAATAATACAGCATGAGGTGTTGATTTTCTTTTTTTAATTCATTTCTAGATCAATGTGCATGTGGCAGACTTCAAAACAGTGGTAATCTGATACATGGAACCAGGAAGGAAAGCGCTGAGCGGTTCCCCTGGCAGGTATTTCTAGCAATTCATGAATACCAACACTCAACCTCACATGAACAGTGCTATCTGTTGCCTGCTTGCATTTTCTTAGGTCCTGCTGCTGAACTCAGAAGGGAAGGGCTTCTGTGGAGGAGTGCTGCTAAAAAGTAACTTTGTGTTGACTACAGCAGAGTGTGCCCTTCTGCACAGCCATTTTGAAGTCAGGGTCGGCACTGGTAGGTGATCCAATACATTTTCTGCTGTTGCAGCATATTTTAGTATTGACAAGCTCAATTTAAAAAAGCTTACTAAAATTTCTGCTGTATAAAAGTATTAAATGACAGTAGGTTTGTTTCCTTTAAGCATCTGAGTGGAGCATCTCAAGCTAGAACTACAGCTGCTCCATACCCCCCTACAGGTCAAGCACAGAGGCAACTGCCTCTTGAATGCAATTCAGAACTCAGCACCTAGGGATAGGACAAATGAGAGGGATTTAGAGGTGGCTTTCATTTCATGCCAAAACTTACTTCTCTTGTTGGGATTCGGTCCTTTCTGCTGAGATTATGTATGCTTCTACACAGCATTAAAAAGCTGTCAGTGCAGCATCCCTAGTTTACTGCAGTGGTTTCAAGGAAGAGCACCTTTAGTTTCTCTACTGCATGTATTTCTTGGTCAGTTTGCATGCAGTGTTCAGGTCTCTCATAAATTATTCCTCAGTGCAGTGAAATGTCATTGCTTCACAGGGTCAAACGGAACAAGTGGAACCGAGAAGGTAATGCAAGTTCATAAGAAATACATACACATTCGCTACGACGAAGACACTGGTGAGAACGATATTGCATTACTACAACTCCGAGAGCATGTTGAGTGCAACAACCATCAGCTGCCTGTATGCACCCCTGAAAGAGACTTTGCAGAACACATTTTAATTCCAAAACTGCCTGGTACAGTCAGTGGCTGGAGAATGGAAGGTGATGAACTTCATGGTGATAAGTTACAGGTTTCATACCTTTCTGCTGAGGACTGCAAAAAAAGACTCAACATAAGCCTCACAAACAGGCAGTTTTGTGGACACCTTCAGGAAGCCGTAGACAAACAACTGGCTAGAGGAAGCTTTCTGGCTACTAAGTATAAGGACACTTGGTTTCTGACTGGCATCCTGGGATCTTGGCCACTTGAAGATACTGATTGGGAAACATTTCTTTTCACTAACACTGCAAGGTATACGATATGGTTCAAACAAAAAATGAACTAAGACACAAACACAACCAACCCTCCAGCACCACGCCCCCTCCAATCACTGCAAGGAAACATTTGGATGTAGCCAGTATGCCCATTTGACTCTCTTACCACAATTTGCAGCAATGGAAGTTGCAATGACATTATTTAACTCCAATTCACAGAGAAAAGCCTGCCTGTCTTTCCTTCTCCTGACACGCAGGACTGTGAAAGTCATGCAGCAAACCTAGTTATACTTTACAAAAAAATGACTCAAGTTTGCTAGGACTGTTCATCTTAATGCCTTTTTTTTTTTTCTGGGATTTTAAATGGTGCTAGAAGGAAATGAGTCTCGCCAATTCCTGTTACCCTGAGGTCTGATTCAGCAAATTCAGTGTCAGCATCTGTATTAGTAAAATTTATGAGGACCAGAGGAACTCCAAACCTTTAAATGTCTGTTAATGTAGGACTTAACACTATCATCATGCTAAAAAAATGCTTCCCCTCTTACATGGTACCTGGGCTTTCTCTTGCGAATCAAGTCTATGTCAGTTAGTGGGTAAAATAAAGCCCAACTTTCATAGAAAAAAAAAAAAAAGTTTTATTTCCTTCAAGAATAATATAAAAAGACCCCAAACTACCATTCCATCACTATGGTTACGTTGTACCACCCCCAGACAAACAAAACCCTCAAAACAGTAACATTTCAGAAAATAGATCTAGGTGTAATGTTGACCCCAGCAGCAGAATAAGCAAGCATATGGATAAGTTACTTACACAAGCTTTTGTTCATCATAACAAAAATTAAATATTACCAGAATTAAAATAAAAACAACCAACAAACCCATCTGTAGGCACCTACAGACAAAAAAGATCCTATATTTACTTGAGCCTGTAAGTATCAATGACACAGTAAAGTTTTTGATGTCAAGCACATCTCTAGTGTTTAGAGAAAGCTTGCTCAATACCAGCAAGATTACTGAAGAGGCTTAAAAAAAAAATGGAAACTAGAAAAGAAAATATGATTTCCATTCTAAAGAATGGATTAACACAAGTAAAAAAGGATGATTCTTCTCTCTGAATGATAAATGCAGAAACAGTAACAAAAAGTTCTTTATAAAAGCTTTTAAGTAGTTTGGAAGGCATTAGGAATGCTTTGCTTTATTTACTCATTAAATACTTTGAATTATCAGAAAGCCTCCAGAAACTGTTATTAAAAAGTTAGCATTTCACTCCAATACACTTTGTAACACTGGCAGCCTTGGTCATTCTGGGAAAGTAGCCACAAGCAGTTCCTGGTATCCCAGGCCTGGACAGGAACCAGGTCATTTGCAGTGTTGTCAGTGTGATTAGGAGCAGTACTACTGGACAAGCCAAGTATCTGAAAAGTACTTCCATGGGTAAAACAAAATACTCAACACACTGTTGACAGTGGAGGAAACGGGTTCTGCTTGCTGACCACAAGCTTTTGATGCTGATGAGATATATAGCCTTTAATGTGACCCTGGCAGAAGGAAAAAAAGACAGTATTAGTACTGGTAACACAATCCTGGTAACACAATGCCTACAATGTCCACTGTCTTCAGACTATGTCAAAGCTATGTGTGTATACTCAATTACCACTGAACAGTACACAGTACCTGTTGGAATACGATTTATCAGAACCATAACCGTGTTTGTGCACTAACAGCGCTGTCAGATTGACAACCTGCTCTCAGGGCCCCCTACTGGTCTGCTTAAATTTCCTTGAAGAGAACTCTACAGAAGTTCCTGAATTTACACTTGCTCACTTTAAAAATAAGGACTTTAATGAATCACATAGTGCATATGTGACAATATAGTACTTCCTTTTCAGACACAGTGTTATAACACTGCAAGAAATCTTTCAGTGACCTAACCCCACCCTCTGTTATTCCTCAACCACCCCAAATAATCTGTTTCAGAAACAGAGAAGTGATTTCTTTTCTTGCTGACACAGTAATGCTGCTCCAAAACCTCAGACTTATTAGAAATCTCTAGGTTTCAAGTCTTTATCTGTTCATGAGTAGCTGATATCCACTTAAAGACAAAATGTGGAGCAAAATCAACAAAACCTGGTTTTAATTTTTAATAATGCTAGAGTGTCAAGAGCCTTCTACTTCAAACGCGGAACAAATCCCTTTGGTCCCATTTATTTTTAATCTGTATTTATGCATACATAGAAATGGCAGTATAGGATTTGTAATGCAAAATTCAACTTCAATTTTAACTGATTCCTGCAAAAGAACCAGGAACTAGAGGAAGCCTCAAGATAAATGAAAACATTTAACTCTGGGCATAAGTGAATCAAACTTTTTTTATTTTTTTTTTATTATTTTTTTTTTTTTTTTTTTTTTTTTTTTTATTTTTTTTTTTTTTTTTTTTTTTTTTTTTACACAAGAAAACCTGAGAGTACTGGTAAGTTTTTTGTACTAAGCTTTCATTCTCTACCTAGTATTTTTTACTGTCTGAAATCTGGAAGGACCAGGTAACAAGTGGTCAGCACTTACCATATATATAAGGTTAGCTAAAATGCACTGGACTTCATCAATATCAACATCGTCTACTTGCATGAATTTCAGGGCACACAGAAAGGCATCCAGAGACAGCTGATGGGTTTTGAGTAGTAAATATCTGAAAGAAACAACAGGAAAAAATGTCTGTTATTGAGAAACAATCACTGAAAATTCTGGTTCTTAGAAAAACAGCCTTTCTACAATAAACTCATTTTAACAGGAACTCAGCCCTCACAGAGAGGACTAAGCAGCATGTACATTTCTGCCTCAGTCCTAGGTGAAACCACATTCAACCTGCTTTTGAAAAAAAGAAAAGTAGGTTTTGTTATGCTTACACTTTCTTAAAGAGATTTCTGTATGTGATGATTTTCAGCTTCTCAAGGATAAGAAAGATTCCACATCGAATAAAGAAGGTCTCATGCTTTGTCAGAGCTTCATTCAGTAGGAGGAGATTGCCTTCACTACAGGGATGAAGAAAGAAAAACATGAGAAGGTGTCACCCAAATGAGAACAGAAATTGTGTGACTTGGTAGGAATATCCCTTTCCACCCTCCTCAATTGTCCCAAATAAATAAATGCCTCTTACTTAATACTTTTTAACTAACACACACCGAAACAGAACAATCATCATACCTTACAGCCTTTCTTACTTCAGTAAACTGCAGAAGGTCATACTTTTTTAGGAGCTGAACAGTTGGCATATGGCCCTGAAAAATAAGAGTTTCCAAGTTTTCCAGGGTGAGGTCAAATGCATTTTAAATGCAATCTAGTAAGCCATGAAAACAAATTTTAAAGAAAAAGACAAATGTTTAACCACTTTTTTCTTCTACAGGATAAGAGATAAATAAAAGTAAGACAACCCCTTTGCCCCCACCAAACCCCTTATAGTTCATCTCACTATAACTACCCATTTATCATGGTTTAGAGAGTCTTCATATTTCTTAACGTTGGGGAACAGTTATTAAACTTGCAAAATCAAGATCCTGTGACATGAGGCCTAGACAGATCCAAATTTTAAGTCATGGCTGTACGATCTAATCTGCAAACAGAAGAACCATGAGAATCCCAAGCACTGCTAACAATACAAGCAGTGTCAAGTGCTAGCTCAGCCTGTACCAGATTTTTTTCTTTGCTATGCTTCTGTGTGAAAATAAAAATGCCCTCTCAAAACACACACAAGCAAGAGATAGAAACTTTAAATTTAAAGAAACAAAAATAATTCACATTGCTAGATCAGGTAAGCCTTAACCACCTCCACCACCAAACAGAAACTTTGTTGTTTTCTCCCCCTGCACAGCAGAGATCAGATTGCACACTGACTTGGTCAGACTTTAAATTTAGTTACCATCATGCTATGCTTTTGGGAACTCCTTTCTTCATTGGAGGATTAGCTGAGAGCAGAACTCAGCTGCATGTTTACCAAGAGCTGCTAGGAATAAGAACACCCATCCACGATATTTTAGTTTAAGGCGAGTGTTAATGTTTGGCCTGATTTAAAAAAAAAAAAAAAGAAAACCAAACAAAACAAAAACCAAACAAAGCAGCTGTAAAACCTGACCTTGATCTAGTTTCTTCAGTGCCTCTTGTACACTAGAACTGCTCTAGAAAAGCCACAGTAATTTAAGACACTAACAGACCCATCACTTCAAGGCACCCATTCGGGACTGGGACAAAGTTTTTTGGAAGACTGTTTTTCTTTATCAACCCCACCACTGATCTGAAAACAACCACTAAGGAAATCAACAAATAAAAAATGAAAAACAGAAGCACATTATCATACCCACTATGCTTTCCCTTTACCAGCTTGAAACTGAAAAGGACCGGAAAAAGCGCACTAAGTGAAGAAGGGAAGACAGTCATAAAACAGCTTGAAGGAAAGGTAGAAGATGGCAACTTTCAGAAGTAGGTGACAGTAACATTCTCCATGGGTAACTTTGGTAATAAGGCCAAGAAACTCTAAAATCTAGTTCTTATACCCTCAGTTACACTAAATTAATTGTTAGCATAATCCCACTAACTCAGGGATACACAAATACTGGCACAGCACATGAGACAGGAGGGGAAGAAGAAGCAGAGATGCACTTCATTCTTTTAATACAAAGATGAAATGATCAAAGAGTAACCAGCCTTCACTCATTTGCCCAAAGTCTAAATGCTCTACTTCATGTTCCTTCTGACATGTCTCAAATGGGCAAATGTAGAAGGTGCAAATAGAAAACCTAAAGGCAGGAATCCTTTCTCTCCAGTGGCAAACCCCCATCAACAGTCTTCAGCCATCTTGCCCCTCTACTCCGCTCTCGTGAGACCTCACTGGGAGAGCGTACAGTTCCGTACAGTTCCAGCGTCCTCAACATAAAAAGGACATGGAATTGTTGGAACAAGTCCAGAGGAGGGCTATGAGGATTACCAGGGGACTGGAGCACCTCCGAGAAAGTTGGGGCTTTTCAGCCTGGAGAACAGAAGGCTGTGTGGACACCTCATAGCAGCCTTCCAGTATCTGAAGGGGGGGCTATAGGGATTCTGGGGAGGGACTCTTCATTAGGGACTGTAGTAAGAGGACAAGGGGTAACGGGTTCAAACTTAAACAGGGGAAGTTT
>JAOEHY010032630.1:0-100120 GCA_025447955.1 Psilopsiagon aurifrons | reverse complement strand
GAGCGGAGCCGAGACCCCGGCCCGGGGCGGCGGTGCCCTGGTCCTCGCCCGCCGCCATCTGCCCCTTCTCCTGCCCACCATCGCCATCCTGCCCGTGCCATCGCCATCCTGCCCTCCATTCATCCCTCCCTCCTGCCGCTGCCCTCCATCACGGCCACCAGACCCCCCCCCCATCAGCTGTTTGTCTCCTCCAGCGCCGGTGTCCAAGTGGGAGGATGCTGCGGGGTGCTGGTGGGGCGCACAGCCCCCGGCAGGACCATGCCTGGGCTGCGCCCCGGGGCTGGCTGCAGACCCCGTCCCCGGGAGCCACGGGGAGGCCGTGGCCTGGGTGGGCAGATGCTGAGGGCAGTGTGCGGTTGCGGCAGTGCCCATGAAGGCCCCTCCAGCCCAGCCCTGGGTCCCAGTGCCCCACGCTGTGGCCCCGAGACCGGGGGCACTTTGGTCTGCAGCACCCTCGCCAGCCCCGGCCAGGATCTGATGTTCTCCCGCTCCAGCCCTGGCTCCGTGAGCCGCTGATGTTTGTGACATGGTAGAATCCAAGGGGTGTTTTTTCTGCCCCATAGCAGGGAGCACGGGGCAAGCTTCCTGGGTGCCCAAGGCCGCAGTGATGGGCTCCTTCTCTAGCTCCCACCCTCTTGCTCCCCTGGTTCTCCAGGCACAAGCCCCTGCCTGGGTGTTTGGGAACGTGCTGCGGTTTTGGTGCTGCTTACGGGATCTGGTGCTATGGGGTGGGGATGCCACGGCCATGGGAAGGCGCTGGTTTCCCGGGAGGTGCCTGGGGATGGAGGAGCTGCGGTGCCCAGCGCAGGGCTGCCCGAGGGCTTTGCTGTCCCCCTCTTCCAGGCATATTGGTCCCTGGATTGAGGTGGAGGGTGGTGGGAGTGGTGCTGGCTGGGGGCAGACCTGCGGCATCTGCCCGAAGCACTGGCACTGCCCTCCCACCCCGCTTGTTGCCGCTGGTGGGGCACCTCCAGGACCCCTGTCCATGGCCAAGGCTCTGTGATGCCCCGTGTGCGCTGGGGACACCTCACAGCGCAGAGCTGATGCTGCCGTTCCTGTGCTGCAGCAGGGAAACTGAGGCAGGGTCTGGTGAGGCAATGCCCAGCCTGGGGCTTGGCATCAGCGCCTCCTTGTTCCTCCTTCCACATCCTACGGCTGCATCACTTGGGGGGGGGGGGGGTTACAAGTGGGGACCCTGCCGGCCCCATGCCTCCTGTATGAGGAGTTGGGCAGCCAGAGGGCTCTTGGAGCCTGCAGGCCACAAGCCCACAGCCGTGCCCGTGTCTCTGTGCCCCTGCCGCATCACCGGGGTGTGAGCGGAGCAGAGGGATGGCAGCGCACAGGACACGGCACAGGGCACGGCGCGGTGGCACCGGGTGGCAGGGCAGGAGCTGAGCGCGGTGTGAGATGGCTCCTCTGCACTTGGCAGCCACAGCAGCAGTGCGAGGCAGAGCTGGAGGGGCTCCGGGGGCCACCGAGTCCCCCCTGGGCTGGCAGCTGCCCCATGGGGCTGTTGCTGCTGCGCGGGGGCTCTGGGGGTCCCGCGGCATTCAGCGGCTGTGCCCCCCCCGCAGTGCCGTGGCTGTGGCTCTGCCATATGGCTGCAGCGGGCGGCTGGTAAAAATAGCCAAAGCTGCTGCACCCCGGGGGGGCCAGGAGCACCCTGCAAGGGCACCTCAAGGGCATAGGGGGGGCCGGGACCCCCCAGTGCATTGGCCTGCTTGGAGCAGGGGGGCTGCATCTCTAAGGGGGCTGTCCACTGGGGTAGGGGGGGGGGAGGCTGCCCCATTCTCCCCCCCCATACTGGTGCCTGGGGGGGGATGTGTGTGGGGGGTGTTCCATCCCGAAGCCCCCTCTGCCGGTGTGACACCTCCCTGTGCCCTCTCCCTCGCAGCAGCAGCAGCAGCAGCATCCGCAGGACAAGATGCCGGAGCAGAGCAACGATTACCGGGTGGTGGTGTTTGGCGCTGGCGGCGTAGGCAAGAGCTCGCTGGTGCTGCGCTTCGTGAAGGGGACCTTCCGGGACACGTATATCCCCACCATCGAGGACACCTATCGCCAGGTCATCAGCTGTGACAAGAGCGTCTGCACCCTGCAGATCACCGACACCACCGGCAGCCACCAGTTCCCAGCCATGCAGCGCCTCTCCATCTCCAAGGGCCATGCCTTCATCCTGGTCTTCTCTGTCACCAGCAAGCAGTCCCTGGAGGAGCTGAAGCCCATCTACCAGCAGATCGTGCAGATCAAGGGCAGCGTGGAGAGCATCCCCATCATGCTGGTGGGCAACAAGTGTGATGAGACCCAGCGGGAGGTGGAAAGCAGGGAAGGGGAGGCCATGGCCAAGGAGTGGAAATGCGCCTTCATGGAGACCTCAGCCAAGATGAACTACAATGTGAAGGAGCTCTTCCAGGAGCTGCTGAACCTGGAGAAGAGGAGGAACGTGAGCCTCACCATCGATGGGAAGCGTTCCAGCAAGCAGAAGAGGACAGACAAAATCAAGGGGAAGTGCAGCATCATGTAGAGCCCCAGACTGGCCCGCACCCCTCCTCCAGTTCACCTCCCTCTCCCCCATGGCTGGACGTGGCATCGCAGCGGGGCCATCCCCTCGTCCTCTGTGCCATCACTGTGACTGTGTGGGGATGCTGTGGCACGCCGGCGGCGTGGGCTGCTCTGGCCTCAGGTCTTGGGGTGAAGATGGGGCAGCCCAACGAGCTGAAGGATGCTCGACCGCCCCACGCTCGGCACAACGGGACCAGGGACACGCAGCCAGGCACCACTGGGGAGCACCCCCCCCTCCACGTTCTCTGCAGCACAACCGGCTGCTCCCGCTCCTGTCCCCTCCCTGGTGGGAGTCCCCACATTGGTCCTCGTGGTGGGAAGGACGGTGCAGGATGAGGGTGTCGGTGTCACCCCTGGGGACAGTTGCTCGCGTCCCGATTGCTCCGTGCACCCCCGTCCGCATGCTTTGCTCCTGCAGGCAGAGACCTGGGGTAGGAGCAGCCCCTGCTCGGTGCCCGCTCACCCGCGGCGGGGGGACGAGCTCCCGCGGGGAAAGCCGCCGCCCGTGCCGGGCTCCGCTGTGCTGCACCGTGTGGCAGAGCTGCCAGGCCCAGGCCGCGTACAAACCTGCCCGGTTAAAACCCTTTCCGTGTCTCCCCCCACCCCGCGGGCACTTGCAGCGGGAGCCCGGCGCAGTTACTACAAAGCCGCCCGTTCCTCCCCGCTCCCGTGAGGGTGTTTCTCGGCTCGTGGCCCAGGTTCTGCCGCAGGGACCCCGTTTCACATGGCGGGAGCTCGGTTGACAGCCGCGTCTCTCCAGCAGCCCCATGAAGCCAGGAAAGGCTGCGTGGGGTCGGGAGCTGCCTGAGGAAGCCTCCCTTAGCAGCATCTTAGCTCAGGCCCCCCTGAGAGACCCGGAAAATTGCTTAATACGTGGTTTTCTCTGAAATCCCCCATCTGCGGCTGCTCTGAGTGCAGATCAGTGAGAGCTAAAGGGCCGAGGTACTGGAGAAGGGTTTTGGATGGTGTAGGGTTGAGAGAGGAAATGCACCACTTTGCTCAGAGCTAGATTTGGAACGTGCGTGACAGCAGAGCATGGCCTCAATGAACACACAGCTAAAAATAAGCCTGAGCCGGTCTTGTTTCAGTGAGCACTAACCACTTCCAGGCAGAGGTGAGGGCCTTCAGGAGGGAACTGTGACCACTGAACAGAGGCAGCTTTGTAACCCCGGCTTGAGGGAGCTGGCTGGAAAAGCTACAGCACTTGTACTCACAGCTTATCTTTGGGACTGGGCAGATCCATATGTTGGTTTGGAGGTTGGTGTGTAGGAAACGCTTGCACGCAGTGGGGCTCCTCAGTGCTGGATGTTGCAGATTAGGCAGAGCAAACCCAGTGTGAGCCCTCTCATTGCTCTGGCACTGTCCTGCTGGGCTGTTTCCACCTGGAACCAACTCCAGCCCCTCCTCGAGGTTCCCTGTGCTGCCGCCAAAACCAAAATGACTTCCGAGTCCATTTCAAACAGTTCCTTCCTACCGCTGCTTTAAATTGCTACCTCCAGCTGACCCCACAGCACTCCTGAGCATTGCTCTGCCACACCATAGAGCTCTTGTACCTGCTGTGAAACACCAGAACCCTCCTCCTCCCTTACCATAGGCCTGACCATTAAGCTGTGAAGCATGGTGCTGGAGGGAAGGCTTGGGGATTGTGTGGGGCCTGGTACAAGTCCTCCCCTCTGCCCAGGCTCCCTTCAGTCATCTGGTGGTTGGCACTGACTGGCACCAGTTGCTGCCCAGGCAGTCCACTGGGGAGATGACCCTGCTCCCCATTTTAATGATGATGCAGGAAGGACACACTGCTCCCACACAGCAGCCTATCTGCTCAGCAGTGCTCCCCCAGCTCCCAGCTCCATGGTGGCTGTCTGATCTTCACTGCCCTGAAAACCATGGGCTGGTATTTGCTTTGGAAGAAGCACCTGCTGCACAGCAGGGTCACCTTGTAGGCCATTAACTTCACTTACTGCCATATGCTGCCACTGACTTAAAGGAACACTACATGCTAAGGCTGCAGAGGCTGCTTCTGGCTCCCAAGATGGTGCCTGATGGGGAGTTTGGCACTGGCTGTACCCCAGCAGGAGGGTTCCTCTTCCTCAGCCTACCACTGCAGCCAGCGCTCACCCCTTCGCTCTAATGCATCCAGGTGGAAGGCCAGAGCAGGGAGCACTTACAGCAGTGCAGCAGGCAGATCTCTGGCTCGATGGGACAGCAACAACCAACCAAGGTGGTGAGGTGAGCCTCAGTAGTGTGTCTACAAGTGAGAAGAAACACACTCCCAGCCTGATGTGGTGGCAGTGCTGGTGGACATCTGACGAGGAGCAGAGAACCACATCGTTGCAGCTCGGCATTCAGATTTAACCTTGTTCCCCTGCAGAATTCAGTAAGGGGGAAGGTCTTGGCCACTCCCTCTGGTGACAGAGGTCCTGCACCGCTCTCCACTGTCATGTTGTGCTTCTAGGATTCTGCTCCTTTATGACCAGTACCTTCCTCATCAAAACACGTATCAGGTGGCTGTCCAGTCTTCAGATATGCTGAACTTATCAATGCCCAAAGGAAACAGTAGTGAAGCCCCAATTCTGTTGTGGCTGCACACCAAGCCCAACCCCTACTGTTTGACTTTGCATTTCCCTTTGCTCCCTGGTAAAATACCTGCTCTTACCCAAAACAATGCTCCAGCAAGCTGGGATTGTCACATCTAAATCCATCCCTTGCTCTGCGCTCTCAACATACTTCAGGTGGTATTCTAGCATTTGCTTTCCAGTATGAACAGGAATGCATGAGGGCCACATCTCCTCTTTGTGCTCCAGCCAGGGCTTGGTTTATCCAAATCCAGAGAAGGTGCCGATGCTTTTAAAATGGATACTACTTAGAGGTATTAGTGAGATTGAGTGCTGTTATCTTAACCTTGGCTGTCAGGCATCACTGATCCTAGTGGGCACCAGCCAAGTGGAACCATCCTCCAATCCAAGCAGTTTTACCAGCTTTTATTAGAAACACCAGCACATTTCAAGTTTCCTCTTTTTGATCACAAATATAGTATTTTTCCTCTTTTTTAAGTACACAGCATGAGACACAGCATCAGGGCTTTCCATCTTTTTTTGTTCTTTTTACAGCACTTTCTTTTGGACAAGCTTTGGGTTAGTGTTCACTGACCTCACCCCAGCCCCAAATTTTGACATCTTGAATTGCTGAAGACAATGGCATGGGCAGATGAATCCAATGGTGGTGAAAAAGATGCAACAGTGAAGAGTTTGCCAGAAAAGCTTAAGTGGAGACCCTCTACAGTTAAAAAGAACAAAGCAGCGCCACAACACACTGCTCTCTTCACAGGATGGGGATAAGAGTTGAGAGAAGTCATTCTGCTGTTCTCCCCACATCCTGCCCCAACACTGTGCCAATAAAAGTGGTAAGGCTGAAGGAAGCCAGGAGTGCCCAGTGCTCCTGCTGGAAAGGGACACCACCTTCCAAGGTGCGCTGCAGATCCTGTGTAGGATCTGCAGGCATGTGTAACCTTACAGGCTATGCGGTGGTGGCTGAGACCAGCCATGGTTTTAGCTCACACCTACAACTGGGAAAGTTTCCCAGGAGCTTTAGCTCCGAGAAAGCAATTCATTGAGGGGAGGAGGAGCAAGTAGCCCAGGGACATGAGGGCATGGTGACAGGATATTAAAGGGAACATGTACATGATTTGTTATTTTTTATTCCACAGAAAACCCTCAAATCTAGACTCAGAGTTAACAGCAGAAAAATAGTGTTAAAGTCAATAGGTTCATATTTTACTGTAGACTAAATAAATTAGCCTAGAATTAACTCAATACTCTCTATTTTCCTTTCATTGGTGATCCTTCTCTAAATTAATGCAGTATTTAAAAAGCAACGGCTATTAATAATTTATTCCAGTTAACCCTTATGGATGAACACCTGCAAATAGTCAATGGATGGGAACCATTTCCCTCTCCTCTCCCTCCCCAAAAAGGAAACAATCACTAAAGGGTGTTGTAAAACAGACATGCTACCTACAATACGCCATGGATCGTGCCACTCCTACCACTGCCTCTGGCTGCTCTGTGTAATGAGTGAATATTCATAGCTATGTCTTACAAAGAACATGATCCAAAAAATATATAAATAAATAAAAACCTTAAACATTCTTACATGGATTTTAAAGAACAGAATACATGTTAAAAACTTCAGTAATTTATATCGATTTTAAGCAATACTTTATATACAATGGAAAAAAGACATGCATAGTCCAAATACAATGTTGAAAACAGCATTTTCATAACAAAAAACCCAAACACTAAGTGTTAATACCATGTACATGAACTCAAGAAGGACCACCCTTTTTGTCTGTTGCACACAGTTTATTTAACAATATGATATTATAAGTAAGAAATGAGTTTTTTTGTCATGGTTTTTTTTTTGTTGTTTTTTTTTTCCTTTTTTTTTTTTTTTTACCATTCTATACAGTGATTGAATCTTCTTGGATTTTCTTGTTTATAGTAATTATAGCGCTTGCATGATTTACACTAGAATTGCTTTTCCTCATTTCAAGTTTCACACAGAAGAAAGAAAGAAAAGAATGCTTCTTCTCTATTCAAATCAGCACGGTCTAAGAGTGATCATCCCTATTTTCATCTAAAACCAGTTTTATCAGAGAAACAAAGCAACAATTTCTACATCTGCAAGACAAGGATTTTGGCATTGGCCAATGTGTGGTTTTGTGTGCAAGAGTCCATTCCTATCTTCCCAGGGGTAATACTTCAAATGCCTGCAGAGTTCGCTATAGAAAAACAAAAATCTTCCCACAACGTGTCAAAGTTACCGGGATACATTATAATGTTGCATTATTTCAGGAAACAGTTTCTGAATATTATTTTTTTTCTTCTTTTAAACGCAAATGTTTAAAGTCTTGAAAATACAAATAAAAAATATGAATATAATGAACTTGTTTTCCCCATTAAAAAAAAGGTATGAGTCAACAGCAACAAAAAAATAAAAACCAAAAAAACCCACAAAAGAGACCAGATATTTTAACCGCCTGGCTTTAACAAAAAAATATATTCTTTGTATTGTTTTTTTCTCTTTTTTTTTTAAACAGCAATTCATTCTTCCATGTGTAGGAAGCAGCAGTTCCATCCAGGATTCAAAACCACCCAGATGTCTGAATTTTCAGTACAAAACGTCCAAGAACACGAAAGGAAAAACAAAAAACGAAACAAAAATGTGATGCTCCCATAATGCTACAAACCCTCCACAAATTTTTCTAGTGTGTCCCCGGTGGTGTCACCAACCAGAGACAATTCATTTGACAACGCACTCCTGTTCGGGGTGTTTAGTTGCGGAAGCATTGCACTCTGTTCTGGGTTGCCCAAGTGTCCCTGATCCATGGAGCTAGCCATAGTAACTGCGAGTCCTGGGTGGGGGGAACCAGTCTGAGGAGAGACATGGTGAGGTGACGGTTGGGGCTGTATCCTGGGTGATGGGCTGGAATGTGGTGGCTGGGACTGGGGACGGGGAGACTGAACGGGTGCTGGGGATCGCACCTGGTTGCTGAGGGAAGTGGCGATCTGCTGGCCAGGGAGATGAGACGCCTGTGGTTGTCCTGAGAGCATGTGCTGCTGCGGGCTCATGGGGTTAGGCTGCCCGGGGGACCCTATCTGCTGCTTCATCTGCTGCTGTTGCAGGATTCGCTGCTGCAGTGCTTGCTGGATGTTGGGCGTGCCGTCAGCCCCCATGCCGGGCTGGCCCATCTGGTTCAGCTGTCCCATCTGAGCCATCTGTCCCATGGAACCCCCCTGTATTGATATATGCTGCTGCATCCGCTGCTGCTGCATGGCTTGAGGGTAACCTCCTGGTCCTTGAGGCTGCTGGAACTGGTTATGGCCTGCCATCCCTCCTGCCATGCCAGCCCCTCCTTGCTGCTGCTGCTGTTGCTGCTGCTGCAGTAACTGCCGCCTCAGTATCTCTCTGTACTGTGGACTCATGTTTGCCATGCTTGGGTTGTGGCCAGGGTTCATAATGTTGATTGCTTGCCCCTGGGGATTCATAGCCCCTATCCCTTGCTGCTGGGGTGGAACACTTGGTCTCTGCACTCCTGCTTGCATTGCGTTCATGTTCTGCAATCCTGCTTGTGCATGCATGCCTGGCTGCTGCATGCCAGTCTGCGGCTGCTGCAGCCCAGGCTGGGGCTGTATGCCTGCTTGTGGCTGCATCCCAGGCTGGTTTGCCACATATTTGGCTGTTCTTTGCTTTATAAAAGCTGCCATAAGCTGAGGGTTGGACTTAAGGATATTAAGAACCTGCTGTTGCTGCTGTGGAGAGCTTGGTGATTTCAAGGTCCTCAGTAAGTCCTGAAGTGCATTTGGGGGGATGCTTCGGGGCGGCTGCTGCACACCTGGCATCCGTGGCCCAGCCACTGCCTGTGGTGTTGCCATTGGCATAACGGGTCTTGCCATTCCTGGCTGCATTGGTTGTTGTTGTGGCATTGGAGGTGACTGCCACTGCCCAGGCTGCATGTTGGACATCACTGGACCACTTACAGGGTTGGGCCGGGGTACATTCATGCTGACTTGCTGCATCTGGTTCACTGAACCCACCGTTGGGTTTACTAGCCCTGGGCGACCAGGAGGCAAACCATTGTTAATATTGTTGACCCTGTAGAGCTGCTGCTGCTGCTGGGCAGCTTCTCTCTCAATCTGCCGTGCTGCTTCCACTGCGGCTGGTGGAGGCTGAGCCGGAGGTGGAGGTGCAGAAACTGGGTTTGCAGGTTTTCCTGTTGAAACAGTAGTAGGGGGTTGAGTTCTCGACACACTGGGAAAGCCAGCCGGTGACATACTTACAGGGGAAGGCTGGGGCTGGGGAGGAGGCTGCGGTGTTTGCGGTGTACTTGGCTGCTGTGTAGGGGTACCAGGCGTTGCTGAGGTAGGAGAAGGCAAACTTTGCTGAGGCACGTTTCGGGTGTTCATGGTAGCCATCCTTCTGCGCATGAGCTGAGCCTGCTGCAGACGATGCTGGATCTGCTGCTGCCGAAGCTTGTGTTTGATATTGAGACAGAATGGCACAGGGCATTTGTTCTCTTGGCAGTGTTTGGCATGGTAGCAGCAAAGAGCTATGAGCTGTTTGCACACTGGACAGCCACCGTTGGTCTTGCGCTTGCAGCCCTTGGTGTGCTGGACAACCCGTTTCATCTTCTGGCAGGATGGCAATGAGCAGTTTGCATTGCGGCACTGACAGGCATGGACAAGGGACTGAATGCAGCGCTGGATGCTTAGTCGTCGCGACTCCTGGGGACTCTTTGACTGCTGCTCTCCTTGGCTGTTGCTCTCATCATCCAGACCCAGGCCCCACTTAACCATCTTGTGGTCATGACTCTTAGTGTTGTAGCAGTTAATGCAGAGGTCGTAGTCCTGCAAACAAAGAAAACACAGAGTTTGGTTGTCTACAGAGCACTAACCACACCAGGAGAAGATGAGAAAAGTAGGAGGGTTGCTGGGTGAGCAATGTAAGCCTGGTGTGGAAGCACACTCTGGGTTTCAGTGGGTACACATGCACAGAACAAAAGCAGGACAACAGCCATGAGCTGTCAACAGCCACCTGTTTCAATTTATACCTCATATGCTGAGGGAAAGAAGTGGCTGTGTAGCCTGGAGAGACAGCAGGAGTGGACCTTTGGGGCAGAGAGTGTGGGGTGTCTGAGGGCAGAAGTCATGTCAGCAAAGTGAGCCCAGAGTCACAAGTCTTGGCTACTATCAGTGACAACGCACTGAGGGGCTGTAATTGTGTCTTCATTTTATTACATGAAGACTGGCAGGAATTGGTTTTTTTTTGATGTTTTTCCCCTTTTGATGAGAGGCACTTTTCTATGTTATCTACCTGGGTAACCTACAGGAGAGCCCAAACCTCCAACAAGTAAGACAAATTTACTGTCACTGCCTAGAAGACTGGGTTTGACTCTCCATTTAACTATTCTTAGTGTAATTACTGACTACCCTGAAATATGTATTTTTTTTTAGATCTCTAAAATGACCCTCAAATCGAGTGTAAGTTTCATGCTATGACAGTCATAAACCCAAAAACCTGCTCACAACCCCCACATTTTTGCTGCCCTGTCCCTTTTTTGGGTGGAAGAAAGGCACTCCCTGACCCAGAGGAAGCTTAATGGTCATACTTAATTCCATACTTCCACCACTTAATTCCCCCAGTGTGTATGATCCATTTCCTTCAGTCTTGCCTCACGAAGCCCTGTTCACTGCTTTCCTCAGAGGGATTAATTAAGACTTCCACCACAAACCTGGCAATAACTTGCATTAGGCTGCACTTATTCAATTTCCTTTTATTTTTTTGTGTTCAACTACAGCCAGAAGTCATCACAAGTCCTCCAGAGGCCACCTCCTCCTCCTCAAGTCCACCAGTGTAACTCCATGCATAACTGCTCTCTAAGATAGTTCAGTGGAATTGATCTATGCTGTAGAAGTAGCAGTCACTAAAAGCATTCAGCCAGGTTAGGAAGCAATTATTTGGTCTGATCTGAAGGGCAGGTAACCACTAATGCTGGGCTGAAGAGAATGATTAAGAGTTGTGGCAGCTCCTCGCCCAGCTTTGCAGCAACCTGGACGCACACCCACTGTGCTCCTTACAACACATGGTACCACATACAAAGCGGAACAAAAGCTACCTTGCAGAAAGGTACATTAACTTCTCTTGTGGACACCCATGTAATGTGGATGAGCTAGTGCCCTCCAGATTCAGACTAATCTGAATGCGGTCATACCCCACCATTCGATCCTGAAGATCTTTAACTTAAAAACTTGTCTATACAGAGGAGCTATAGTGCAATAAATGATGCAGCAGTAGCCATTCTGGAGGACTGGTGTCTTCCATATCAAGAAACTAAAAGCAGTTAATGTAGAGGAAGAGGTACCCCACTGTGGTCGTCACCCTCCCTTAAGGATCAGCATCCTTTTTATCAAGATAGGCTTAATCTAGAGGAACTTTGGGCAGAATAAAAATAAAGTCCCACCACAAGCCCTCCAGCTCGGCTGTAGGGCAAGAGAGAGCAGAAATCTGTGGTGATAGCCACCTACCTCACAGACAGTGCAATGCCACCTTGTTTCCACATGATGTTTGCACTCATTGCATGTATAGACAAAGCGATCCTGCCCTTGAGTATGTAGTTCTACCAGCATGCAGAGCGTGGACCACTTAGATCGGCGCAGTGAGGAGAACTCCCAGTGCTTATCTCTGGCTAAGGTGAGGAAGGCATCTCGCCCATCCATCAAATCACAGCTAAGTAATGGATCAGGGTCCACAATGGGAGGCAGAGTGTTAATTACAGGGCCAGCATGTAAATGAATCACAAAAAAGACCTGCAGATAAATGGGGGAAAAGTAAAATCAATGAGGTTAGATCATCTTGCAGGAAAAAGCTCATGTTCTGCTGCAGCAATGCTATGCTACAAATGTTATCTAATTAACTTAGTTGAGGCTGATCTCTTCCAATATATTCTTATACAACAAAAGATTCTAGTGCAATCACAACCTTTACTCCTCCTGATTTTTCAGTTCTGTGTATCATCATACCTGGATTTACAGAAATAAAATAATCCCTTTATACAGAGTATTTTGACAGTACCTCTTTATGCTTCTCCATAGTAGCATACAGCTTCTGAGACAGATCATTGGACACGTTTGGCATGCTGGGTTTCTTCTTATTAGCTCTGCTGATGCTACTCTTATTCTTGTTGGTTTTTTTGTTGTTCTTTTTCTTGGCATTTTTGCTGTCACCCTGGCTTCCCTGCAATAAACGCACAGCGAAGATGTTACACTTAGAGCTCTCTTCCATTCACTGTAGCTGAAAGTGAAACACTTTCACTGTCAGTAATAGAGCTTTGTTCCAATGCCTGAAAATCAGCAATACTGTGTTAAATAAATCCTATCTTCCAGGAAAAATCAAAAGCCAAACTGGCAGGCAAATTCAAACACTGATTAAAAAAATTGATTTTTAAAGTAGGCATATACATTAAATAATTCCTATTTTACACTTTTTTCCCCCTTCTCAAACACTGTACTGCAACTTCCACTGCTTGCTTTACAAGATCTCATAGATATCTGATGATAAACTGATTTACAAATAAAATTAAATTAATGCAGTAATAATTAGTGCAGTATTTTGCTTTGTTGTGCATTTGGGGTTTCACATACTTGCTTGAGCTCTCATTTAATGTATGTTTCTTTGTACTGAACAAATTTAGGGCTAATGCACAGATCAAAACATGCAGGATGTAATACTAACAAAATACATTATATTCTGAAGACTTATGACTGCATATGCAACTCCAAAAAAAATGCCCCAAATCCCCAAAACCTTCACTTACGTCTAAGTTACAACATCACAGACCACAGTGACCCTATACTGAATACTAGATGTAAGTAAAGAGTAAAAAATAGCAGATGATGCTATTTAGATGACCTGTGGAAACAGAAATAACTTTTAGACTTCATGTCCTTGAAAAATAAAAACCCAAGGTCTCAGCAGGGAGCTCACCACGCAATACAAACCCCCTCTCTAACTGCTAGAATATTAAAACAGGCTACTGAAATACTCTGATATATATATATACATGCAAGAAGGTTTCATGAACACTATGTACAAGCAAACACATGCTTTATCCGCAAGCACATTTATTCAGAGAACATGAAAATATTCCTACTGAAGCAATTATATATATATACACACACACACTGTTGCCATCCTTCCATTCCATTAATTAGGTTTAGATAGGAATTGCTTGTCCAATCGTGTTTTCTCTGTAACTAATTTTATGAACTTTTTGACCAAACCTGTTTGGAAAGTAACGTTATACTATTTTATGGGAAACCAGACAGAGCTTTAAGTGATCTGAAGGTATTCAGAAATGAGTTATTGTACATTCCCACCTCTGCTTCTACGCCACGCAGCTGGAATTAGGGCATGTCCTGCTTTGCCTAAGCATTTTACAGTACTGACAGATTTGAAAGTTTGAACACCAAAAGGCAGAAGAGATTGAAACTTAGGTAATGGCCTAAGTTTTTTTTTCTACTGCACCTTTAGTGAGTTTGTATTTGATCAATTGTACAAAGCTATTCCAGCATCAATGGCATTAAGTGGGAATATAAGGAAGTTAACAGTCAAGGCTACATCTTCTCACTGTGGGCAGACAACCTATACCAGCTTCACAGTTAGCCATGCTGGGCTTTTCAAAACACCTTCTTTGCCCCCTTTTAGATGTAGAGATTTACCCTGGTGTTTTCACTGGAAGGGCATGCTATGATTTATTGAAAGTGATACTGTTAGCAAAAGAGGACTGCAACTTAAATTCCAAGCCTTCTCTTTCAGTTACTTTTATACTGCTGCGTTTGTTGAAATATTTCAGTATTAATAGTTACATTTAGAAGCAACAAGGTGAAAACTATTAACTTGATGGTTCTATAAAGAACATACCAAAAGCCCTATTAGCTTTGAAGGAGCCACTAAGATTTAATGGAAGGAACTTTTTGACCCAATGAAATTGAGGGATTAAGGTCTACCACTCCACATCAATCCCACATAATACATACTGTATGCAAATTGCCATGGCATCTAAGCTGAAGGCAGTTTTCCCCCAGCTAAAGCTTTTGGTTCCACCTCAAGCTGCTAGACTTTCAGATTTTCCTACTTTTCCTATATTTATTTTCAAAACACCTTGCTGCAAATCACAGGTAAAGAAGTATAAAAGTGCCAAGACCATTTGCTTACAGATACAATCAAGACAGGAATAAAAATGAGTAATGAAATTCTGGCCAGGACCCTGAAAAACCAAGTTGTTGAGTTTTTTGTTTTGTTTTTGTTATGCACAAAGAGAGAATGCTGGCAAAGGAAAACCACCACCAAGATCAATGTTTCACATCAATGCAAAGCTTGCAACGAATACTTTGAAATTTCAACCTCCTACTGTCTCAAACAACTACAAATTGCCTTTGCTTAAATAAGAGCAAAATTTAATCCAGCTCTGAAAAATAAAGCATCTTTCAAAATGCAAATACTGAAGACGACATGCAAAGGTGTGAACCAGAAGCTCAACCAAATAACTGTAAACAAATGTACAGTGATGATGCAATCCAAAAGTAGCTTAAAAGATTTCTCTGGGAACAGAGATGCTGAACAGAAATAACTTCTGATTCTGTTAAAAGTACAGAAATAGTAAGTCATCAGTATACTATTACCTAAGAGGAAAATCAGAAATTCGGTTAAAGGGAACCCTGATTTAACAACTGATGTGAATGACTCTCTTTTCTTGTTTACTGGATGTGAATTCTCTAATAAAGAGTTGATTTTCAGCTTTGTGAGACAGAAGCAAACACAGCATATAAAGTTAACTCACCTCTGTTGTTTCACTAGCCGCAGTACTTTCTTCCTTTTTCCTTTCTTCCTCTTCCTGCTCCAACTCCTTAATGCTTTCTTCCAGCACATTGGGCCAGAAATCACCTTCAAAATAAGGCAGCTCCTTGGCACTTGTCAGCCTGTCCTCAGTTGCTTGCTTGAAGATGTCCTGTTAAGCATATCACACAATGCCAAGAATAAATAAATAAAGACTGCTCAGAAGAGAGAGAAGAACCAGAGGTTTGATCCAGTGCTTCACTGAATGGCCGTGTCTGAAAGCCCACAGCCCACCCCTGGCAGGCCTTCTTTTCTGGGTGCTGGTCAAAACCTGGCCTGGCAGTATTGATAACAGCCCTCTCTCTGTTTCACCACAGAAAGACAGCTGCTGAGGCTCTCCTGGACCCTCCACCATGCAACAGGTTCATGTGCCTGACATGAAGGGAGAGACTACAATACCCTTGGAATACCTAACCACCCCCTCTCCCTGGTAACTATGCCAATTAAAAATGAAGCCTACAGTGCTTGGCTTATCCTACACTGGACAAAAGGAGGAACTGTTCTAGTGACAGCAAGCGTGTCTCATCCAACCCTTTCGCTTACAAATTCATAAGAACTGCAATGCATGTGGCTGGGCTGTGCATCACAGGTGCAATGAGCCTGGTAAGTCCAGAAGAATTGCTGAATGCACTCTACATCTACTACACAGAGCAATCCTGAAGTCTGGTTGTGATAAGGGGACTGTGTGCAGCCTGTGTCCTTCACTAACAGCTGGCTGAATCTCTGGGGGCCCCCTAGACAAAAAGACTGCGGACCACCAAGAGGAACAGGTATTCTGAAAAGAAACAGGTACTTTATACAGTTGCTCTGGAGGTGGTTTTATTCAGGTGCATTCTGTTTAACAAGAACATACAACACAAGCCAAGTTTCTTGTCTGGATTAACTTCAAGACCACCTTACCAGAGACAGATTTTCTAGTTCTTTGCTATCCCAGATCAGATGGTAAGGCTTACTATACATTGTTCTACTCCACACATTTAGAAACTGTCACTGGCAATCAAAACATCATTTTTTTCCAGCAGTGTCACTACCATTAAGAAATTCTTGTGAATTTTATCATATAAAGAGTGGCAAATGCCATTTTTGCCATCTTTAACATATTTCCTTGGTTACATGTGCAATATTCTCCAGTTGTGAAAATAATCCTTCCTCAAGTGAAGAAGCAGTTTTATGACAAGTTTTTCTGATTTGACACTTAGTGAGTCCAGTATTCCACCTGATCCTTGATAATCACCAGAAGCAAACAACTTGCATAAATCTGAACAAGCCAAATAGTTCCTTGCCTAGAAGATTGCAGGGGAAGAAAACACACAAAGGAAGGTTCTTACACAGTTCCCTTAATGCAGAAACCAAACCTGAAGAACTCAGTCTGAAAGGCGGGACCTCCAGAAAATCTAAGAAAATTAAGACCAGCTGAGAATAAAACCCCTTGTATAACACTTCCACAGCTTCATGCATTGTGAAACACTATTAGCTGGCTTCAAACGAAAGCCCATAAAAATTAATTCAGGAAGTGCAGTAGCAAACCTTGTAGTCATGAATGATTCTCTCAGCAAATGCTTTGTCCAACATCTTCTTATACCATTCTTGCAAACGTTTGGGTTTGGGTATTTTCTGATCAGGTGGATGGCAATGAAAAATATAGTCATCTCCTTCACTTGGGGGACAGGCCCAGATATGTCCTGTCACATACCTGCATTTCACACACAAGGAAGAAGACTTAATCATCCTAACATCTTAAAATTAATTCAGACAAACTGAGATACAAATTTGCACCTCCCCCTTTTCCTTTTTCTTTGAAACAAATACTAAGGCAATACCCTCTATTATACAAGAGGTGAGAAAAGGCCTGGGATATAATAATGAAGCTTAAATATCAAGTGAACCTCTGATAAATAACCCCAATATGCTGTCAGTTTAAGAATCCTAACACCAAGTTACTGACAAAAGTCCAAATTTCTCCAGAGAGAAATTTGACTCTCCACAGAGGCATTTGTTCCACGCATCTCAGAGAGGGCAGAAGAGAGACTATCCCAAGTCAAAAGCTACTCAGTCTCCTGAATTAAAAAAACAATAATAAGAAAAACAATTTCTTTCTTTACAAAGACCTCACTTACCCAAGTTTCTTCACGTACTCCAAATATCCAATGAGGATTTCATGATACACTGCAGTTCGGAGACAACGGGGGCGGAAGAAATGAATACTATCTAGATATGATATGTACACACGCCTGTAGTAATGAGAGAAGAATGATGGAAAAATCATGTATGGCTGAACATCTGTTTCGCCTGCTGAGAACTGACTTTTATATTAGATATGTATCCAGCCAGACTGAACAAATTAATGATATTATTTTAACACATATTTAGACATCTTAACATGGTATGAAGAGTTCTCAAAAGCAAAAGATAGGTAACATTTTTTCAGACAGCAAGAATACAGAGAGACAAAATTAAATACACAATACAAAAAATTGTGACATTTTTGCTGTGGTATTTGTTTTCCCCTCCAAAATCATCTGCAGTCATACAGGAGGACTTATTTGTGCCACAGAACTGAAACACATCTTCTGTATTTGTCCAGTAAATGTAGCAAGATGTTCTCTTTGCAAGAACCATCAGTATAGAAATGAAAAAGTACCTTGTATTTGGAGGGGGGCAATCTGAGCCGTACTCCTGTACATGCATGCCAAAGAAGCACACGTCAACTCCATCTATCTCCTCAAATGCAAACAGAGCTTTGGTACGGTAAGGGAAAGATTCCGACATCTCACCAGAATCCACAAATCTGAAGAAGGGTAGTAGGAAAAGGAACAGGATTTAAAAATAAAAAGACAACAACCCACCAACAACAAAAAGCCAATTATTAAACCAGTGTCCAACCAGAAAGAGGAAATTCTGTTCAACTTTATTTTTAACTTATTAGAAACATTTATGCAGAAGTTAAACATAGTCAGATCAGAGCTGTATAAAACAGGGAGCCCTGTTACTATAAAACTCATGACAAGACAGTTTCCATACAGTTACCATGTGAATGAACAGGCAAGCATTGAGTGCAAGAGCAAGCCTTGTAACATGGTGCAGAGATGAAAACCTGATGCATTACACTGAAATAATGCCATGTAAACACAGTCTTTGTGAATTAAAGCCAAAATACTTTCAGAGTAAACATTTTATGTTTTTCCTTTATGATGAGGCAGATTAAAAGTAACTTCAAAAAGCAAAGGTATTTATAAAAACACAATAAAAAGAAGGAACAGTAAGGGTAAGAATCTCAGCTACTGCTCCGAACTAAACTGTGGATTCCGTAATGCTAAACAAACACGGTCAGACTCTCTCTCTAGATTCCGTAATACAAAGTCAGAGCATAACCAAAACCAGGATGTCCCTGCTACCCCGCAACAGTCAAAATACAAGTGTCATCTCTTCTCAGTTCATTTACTGCATACTCCTTTTTTTACCTTTCATCATCTTAAAAATGCCTAAATTTCAAAAACATGCAAAAGGATTAAGGCACAAATTAGCACCATTTTGAGATTTTTATGCAGAGAGACACCAATATTGTAATAAAAAAATCAAGATCACATTTACTGTAATTAACAGAACTAACCTTGATTTCATTCCTGGTTTCACTTCTACTGTCTTATCTGAGCTTGCTACTACTCTGACAAAAACCTCTCCAGCTTCAGGATGATTCTGTCGCCGCAAGAATTTGTTTACTCTGTCTTCCAAATGGTTTCCTAAACGAGTAGTCTGTAGCCCTAGAAATGAAGGGGAAGAACATGACAATGGAAATGCTGGAGAAATTACTGTTAAGTCAGGGTGGTACCATGCTTGTAAGGCTGCTTCTCTGTATAGAAGTAGGCTTTTTTCCCTTTAACTCCATATGAAAATTTGATGTTTTTATTTATGCAGCCAAAATTAAAAAAGTAAACCCATCCATGTTTTTAACCAAGCCGTAAAGTGTTCACACCCTATTGTGGAAGCTAAAACCACTATAGTGGGAAAATTACTTTGTAAGTGAACTAACAAAGGCAGCTTTACATTGCATTTCTAAATTTGCAGGTTTATTTTATGAACACTGCAAATGTTTTCTCCTAACAAAAACACTATCTGGCTGTTTGACAGAGATTACATCACTTTATAGATCTGGCTCAATGCCACACCTTTTTAGGAAGAGGAAAGCAAATCAACAGAAATGAAAAGCCTTTTGACTTCAGTGGAGATTTCATTGCTTTTTCTTTTCAAGAGAGCTTTTAGATTGAACAGTTACAGTAATCTGCAAATAAAGCTTACACAGTTCTTACACAGCGATAGAGGTTTTTAAAAGTTCAAGTCCACACATTGTCCAGATCCCTGCCTCTCAGTTTTTTCATTTACAATTAGTTTTTGTAGGGATAGCTGGTTTTGTGGTATTACAGGATGTGATGGATTTCAAATCAATCCACAAATTACAGAAATTAAGTTGAAGATTTTGATTTAAATTAAGCAAATAGAAGCAGCACAGTGTTTTAAGACTTATGACTATTTCTCTTATCCTGCTATACTTGTTTCACCAACTAGTATTTCTACTTCATTTTTACAGTCAATCTGCTATCTTTTTCAAAGTGACAGTGGAATGTACAGATGCTTAATTTACTAAAATGCATTTAACTTTCGGCTCTCCATTGTTTCATTTTTCAGTTGTTATTTAGCTATTGACACAAGGCTGTTGGTTCTTCTTCCTGACTAAGAGCTTGCATACAGAATGCTGTATACCTAATCTAAAAATTATTTTCGGCTCCAATACTGTGTAAAAAAGCCACATATACTCAAAGGAAGATCTCACTTTCCAAGGGATTTATATACTTAAAATTATATAATCAGTTTATAGAAATGGCCAAATGTGGTAATCTTGTTTTACATCTTTTAGTCTGTCCCCTTGTCCAATGGCATTCTGTGGCTATGACCAGCACAGCACATTCTATAATTCTAAGTATCATTTACTGAGAACCAGTAATTAAACTTAAAGGCATGTTAAAGCAAAAATTACACTATGCCTTTTAACAATTTCAATACACTGTCCTTTCCCAGTGTTTCCCAGCCATTGGGCTTTCCATATATACTAAAGGGGGTCAATTTTAAAGGAAATACAAAGATTTTTCAAGAAAAATCTCAAATACTTTCCCAAGAAATTATTTCATTGTGTTGGTTTCTCAGAAAACAAATCAGAATAAAAAAGAAACAGCTCAATTTCACCTAATGGGTTGGTACATTTTTAGAAAGCGATTTTAGTTAACTCTACTGGCTCGTTGTGTGCTCATTTTACCATCTTTTCAATGCTAAGCAGTCAAAGGATATCTGCTACCTTCCTTATGCTGCAATTCATTGAGACTTGAGAAACAAGCAAAAAGACCAGATAAAAAGAAAGAGGCAGTACTGTAATGAAAGGAACTACAGTCACATATTTGGATATATTTGAATGCGCAAATTCTTTTAGAAAGTAACTAGATTTTGGTTCTTGGACACCTCTAACATACATACTTCCAATAGAAGCACAGGTCTTAATGAAAACTGCAGTGCAAACTTGAAAAAAGGCATTCAAACCAGTAACAGCATAGAAGACTCTCAGGCTCATTGAGTATCAAAGTTCTGTTGCAGTAGCAATGGCCAGACATTTCTCACAGCATGAATGACTGGACAGATAGGAAGAAAGTCAAACTTCTGGCTGTCTTTTTTTTTCTGTTGGGAAACTATTTTGGGTTACTTACTCATCAAGACATCTTTTGTCTTTGAATGTCTCTGCATTAGCTACTGGTTAAGTAATATTTGTAGATTTTCTTAGTAAGAAACATACTTCAAAAGTTAAGAATTTTCACAGCATAAGCTATCTATATGCCGGTTTACATGTTGTATTTGGCATATCAGTCAGGTTTATGCAAACTACTTGCGATGTGGTTAAGATAACCAATTTGACTTAAAATACATTAGGAATACAAATGTTACGGTAATAGCTGAGCAGCAGCTTGCAGCTGAGGGATGTGCTATCTTGACTATCAGCAGCTGTGCCAGCACACTTGAGAGAGGGTAGAAATATTGATGGCAATTCATTAAGTAAAGTTTCAAACCTTCATTGCTCATGTTTGTTTTCAGACCAAGGTTTTGACAACAAGAGCGGGCTTTCTTTCCCTGTTCTTAGTTTCTACTAGAGCACTGTTCAAGAAAACTGATCTCAAGAGCTGAGCCCACCAGTGGATTACAGGTGGCAGCAGGACTCGAGGGAAAAAGAAAACAAGGGGAAGGAAACAGAGATTAGTGGAAAGGAAAAAAAGCACGATTATTTCCCTGTGCAGATTTCCAAAGAGCAAAATGGTCACCTGGAACTGAATGGCTGCTTACTCAAACTTTAAGCAATGCCACAGAACAAATGCAGATGTACAAGGAATCGCATACTTATTTAAGACAATTTACATTAACACATGCTGTACAATCAGCATATAATAGAAGAGACTTCTATTTAAAACAGTTGCCTAAACCTACATTTTTACTTCATCATTTTATTAGTGTTCTCTTACTATCTTAAATGATCTTTAATGAGGCTAATTTTAGTCTTTTTAACAATACTATCTTGCATGCGTCAGGTTACTCCAGAGACGATTTTGATTACTGCAACCTAATACGCCTCATGCAGCATTATCATCTCCAAATTATCCTCCTTCGAACCTCTTATTATGCAATCAACCACATATGAAGTTATCAAGAAGTTCCATTATTAATGCAAAACCATGCTTTTATTACATTTTGGAAGATTCAGGCGTGCAAAGTCACTGTACGACAAGGTAATGCTCAGAATTTCCAAGGGCCAAAGAAGAACAAGGGAGGAATCGAGTGTTCCTGTAATTTCTAGTTGCTCAAGTGTCTGAATCACCCTCCTGGTTTCTACATTCACATTATTTTCATTCTCTATGCACTGACAATGCATTTTCAATGCTAGTTCCTACTCCTTCCCTGCCACACAAGTCTGTATGAGTAAAAGTTATCAAATTATGTTCCCTGATCTTAAATGCATGTAAAGAATGCCTGTGTAAGGATTACTATGGAGACTGAGGCAACCTGACCTGGCATCTTTTGATAACCTCATTAGTGCATGTTTCAACAATATTATGACAATGGTAACTTCCAAGAAAATGTAGACACTTAGTACAATTGGTTACTTCTTCTAGTGGACAGTTCCACTCTACAAGGAAAAGCTCTTCAAGTACATTAGTACTTGACATCACCACAGTACACCTGAAATGCAGCATAACTTGTTACTAGATGTTATTTGAAGGGCACAAAGGTCACAGTAATTTAATATATTTTCAACACTACATGGAAACATGCCTAAACATAGTAAAATGCACACAGCCTTATGTTTCCCCTGCTCTGTTTTCCCCTAACTTCTTTGAATCTTAGAAAAATAAGAACACAGACACCAAATACCTCAAGCAGCATTAAAACTTACCACAAACATATAAAAGGCAGGTCTTTAAAATGCTGATTAAAATTCTGACAGCTACTAAAGCCTTGGCCTACACTACTCCCCATCTGCAAACATTCCTGTACTGTTCATGGTGCCAACAGAAGGTCTCCAATCAAAAGGCTATCAGGGGTGGCAGGGAGAAGATTAAAGTTCAAGATAAAAATAGAAGTACCAAACTCACTTTTAGCACTGAATTTGTTTTCTTTGCGTGTTCTACCAGTTTTCTTCAAACAATTATCACAGACAAACCTATTGAAGAAAAAAAAATTTTTTTTTTACCAAAAACCTTAGTACACTCCCATTACTGGCCAGCTTAAACCCAGTGGTTGAACCCATCTCTCCCTTTTCAAGGGATTTCACACCTTTATGAGCTGTTTTAATTCTGCCAAGCAGTTACAACTGCATTTGTGTTCTGCACTACAGAAACTTACTTTCAACCACCTTCCATTGTTTAGTAGTTTAGAAAGAAACCACAGAAACCTGAATCTATGAACAAGTTGGTTTCATGCAATTTTTATCTGAATATACTGAAATGAGACCCCAACCAGCAAAAAATGTACTTAGAAACACTTTGTCCTTTTGTACTTAGCCCTTAGAAGGCAGTGACTGCACATAAAAGAGCAAAGGCAGAAAGTCTTGATTATATAAACTACACTGATTATTATACAAAGGGTAAAAAACACTAACAAACATCTTACCCTGAAGGCCAAATAGTATCATAATGCAATACACAAATCTGGTGCATCTTCCGACCACACTCTTTGCAGTCAACAAACCTGAGAAGAAAACCAGCAATCACTTTCGTTGTTAGGCTAGTGATTTTCCAGAATTCACCAAGAGAAGGAAGGACTTTTCAACCTTTTGCTAAGAACTGAATCAACTTCAGCAGGCCCCATTTATGTGTCAGTTTAAAAAAACAACCACAAGCTGACTAAATGGTCATTCAACTTACTATAGGTGTAAAAACCAGTCATTCGTGAATCACTGTGCCAAGAGAATATGTATTAGCCTGTCCCTGCCTGCATGGGTCTGCTGTAGTTCTGTTGTTGTTTTATTTTGGTTGTTTGGGGGTTTGTTTGTTTGTTTTTTTAAATAGCATGTCAAAATTCCTTTTTTGGATGGGAAAAACGTAAGAGCTTTTCCGAGACAAGACTGTAACACCAGTGCTGAAGACACATGAATCAGGGTCTATCTCTGCAGTCTCCCTTTAAAGGTCTGTGGAAGGAATTCTATTTAGTATTTGCAAGGATGAGAAAAGGAATCAAAACGTATTCTGTTTCAAACTGCCAGGGAACAAAGTAGTAGTAAGATAAAATGTTGACTCAGATAGTTAAGGACAACAGGAAAAGTAGCACAGTGCTGCTGAAGGAACGGTCAACTTGGCTTTTACCAAACTTCCTGAGGGCAACAAGCACAAGGAAGGAGGATGACTCTTTCAATGGGTTAAGCTTCTCTTCACCTGAGTGAAGAGAAAAACATGTTCTAGAAGTCTAGCTAAACAGAAGAGGAAAATGCTGAACTTCCCCATGTCCTCAGGGTTTGGTGCGAAAGGCTCTATATGACAGAGCACTATTTTCAGCTAGTTGTGCAGTGCCTTGCAGAACACACCTTAGGAATTACCCAAATAAACAGAATTAGAAACTGCCATTAAAGCAGGCTCATGTTTTCCCCTTGAATATCAATACTAGACATCACATTTGTATGATGCTCTATGAACTCCAGAGACAGATTCTGCAGCATGTTTGGGTAAAGATGGGGGTAAAATTAAGGCTTTTTTTATTCACTGCCTGATTTCTGAAGTGCTGGCTAAAGGACAAGTAAAAGTGGTGAGATTAACTTAAGAAAAACTATGGCCTGGTACTTACGGCTCTGGATCTAGTGTATCATTTTTCTTCTTTTCAAACTGATCCTTAGAGATGGTTCTGGAGACAAAGAGTTAATATGAAAATTCAGTAGTACCTTTGTATCAGAGGCCAAGACAATATCATGCTTTTCTGAACTGCAGCAAATGAGCAGACCTTAAGTCTGGAGAAAGCATATCATTTATTTTCTATTCAGAGAAAGCAATTCAGTTCATTGTAAGCTCCAGAAAGTAATTTTTTCCGTTTCACTTTCTGGGTAAAATAAAAGCAAAATAAGATACCCAAGTATACACATAAATTTAAGACTATAAAGAAAGGGGAAACTATCACCAGTAACGCAGCCATTTTCCAAAGCAGCTTGTATTCCTCAAATTTTAGCGCTTTGGTCAGGTTAAAGACAAGCCTTTGGTTTCATGAACAAAAGCTGTATTTTAAAAGGTGAGACATCAGGATTAGCTGAAGTCTTTAATTTGAAAAGGTAACCGGTTAGTGATATTTATTTACACACCTTCCATTCCCCCTGCTCCAACCATATTATCTAGTATTTGCTACCCCTGCAATCAGTCTAAGGGCAACTCCTGAGTAGCACAACTGGACACAAGCAATACTGTTTGGCAAAAACCTATTAGCAAAAAAGTAGACTTTTCCCCATGAACACCACCACTGGTCATGGTGTTTTACTATCATATCAGGACTAGATATCATCCCTCCTATTTAAAAATATGGCATGCAGAAGAAAGGAAGCAACTTACGTTTGAGGCTGGGAAGGGTCATCACCCAGGGTGACATTCTCCCCCTGAATTTCAGTGAAACACTTCTCACAGAAGTGATACCTGTCAGCAAGAAGGCCATATTTGGGTGAACTGGTCCAGCACAACATACAGCCACCCAAGCACGGAGCCACCAACCAGAGCAGGGCAGATCACCACGACGAAAGGGGGGGCGTTGTTGGTTGATTGATGGGTCAGTGTGGACAATGAGGAGGAACAGAGGGAAGGGGAGGGCAGGATTAGAGAACAGGGGAGGGAACAAACAGCACAGACGTAAGAGGTAAGACGCAAACACCAAGACAACACAGAGCAGAAAGCCAAGGCAAAGCACAGATTAGCATTCGGTCTCATTTTAGACATTGCTAACAAGTTGTCGGGTGTCAGATTCAAAATTTGAGGAGGATTAATAAAGTAGCTACCAAGTGCTACAGTTATATAGACTTCAAATTTAAGAATTTGGATTTGATTTGCATTACTTAGGAAAAAACGCTCTTTGATTCCAGGCTTGTGACTGATCAAGTTTCCTCTGGGTAAAAACACAGCCTGTCAAAAAGCTTTAAGAAGACATTTATTGCAGATTTAAGTGATTAGAAAATATGCTGAAAGCATTTACTGATTGTAAGTAGAAATTATAAAAGCAGAAAAAAATCTATAAATATATTAAATTAAAAAGTTATTTGACTATAAGATTAAATGTGACCAATTGCTCAGCTAATATTCTTAAATATAAATGAAACCAAATCCATACTCTAGACAAACATTTAACAGAAATGCAATTGTGGGTCAGAGTTTCCAGCCATTTATCTATATAGGTATAATATATGTATATATGTGAGCAACATTAAATATTGTACATACATACATTTATCCGGGTATATTAAAGATGTGGAATTAAGTTTTACAAATTGAATGAGGCTAGGTACAATTTTTGGTCACCAGACCAAGAGCCAATCCAAGTTACACTCAGCAAAACCAATGCTGCAGTTTAACAAACCAAGCTGAGTAAACTGGAATATAACTCTATGAAAATACAATCTGCATTTGAAAAGAATAAAATCAAAGTTACATGGATTTTGGTGGGGGTTTTGGGTGTGTTTGTTTCAGATGAACTGGAACCAAAGTTGTCAGGGTCATTAAAAATAAAATAAAACAAAGGAGGCTAAACGTTTGGAAAGGATATGAATTCACACATGAACAAAGGTAACAAAGAGAGGCCAGAGCTCTAAAATGCAGGAAGGCCACAAAGGATCGCCAAAATAAAAGAGCTTTATGGAGGATCAAGAGTGAGAGAGTATAAGCAGCAATGGCAGCACAGTAAAACGCAGTTTTAGTACTCAAACACTAGAACTGTAAGAATGGTAAGTATAAAAAGCATCAAACAAGACTCAATGTCACAATGAACCAACAACTAAAGGGATGGAGAACAATAAAAAAGGCGTCTTGCCCCTTCACATACAGTTAAACTACTGGAATCCAGGTGACAGAACTCCAAGGCTGTGTTTTTCTGGAGACACAGAAGCCATTTACAGGCACTTATTGAGATGTATGGAACTGCCTCCTGTGACACACACAGGCCATCACATCACCACTACGTGTTTCTAAACCCTTGTGAGACACAGCGCAGCAAGCGGGAGCAGGTACTCCAGCAGCGCCCAATGCATTACGGAAAGACGCTCTGCAGAGCGATTCGTGTCCTCCCCAGGCTGGAGCCAGGTCTGTGTTACCACAGCATAATTTACAAGAGCCTGAAAACTTCTGGAAACTCTGCCAGCTGGCTCAGGCTCGAAGAGCTACTCTGCTAGCCAAGAAACACTTAAATGCAGCAGCACACTGAACACTCCCTCTACTGTGGAACTGCTATGAAGAGGAAAAAAAAGGTGTGTTTTATTCTAGTTAATACAGCCCACACTGACATATCCATGTAGGCATCTTACCAGGAGGGCAGCTGCAACTTTGACAGCAAACAACTGAGCTAAAACCCTCTGCTCCCTGCCCAGAGGGCTGATTGCCAGCCTGTCACAAGTTAAATTGCAAGTGACTTCTGGGTCAGCTTGACCAGAACTAAACACATCACCCTCCCAGGGAAAACCAAGCGTTTTGGAGCTGATAGTGCAATAGAACAAGGCGAGGAGGAAAACAAAGTACTCCAATAATTCGTAATCATTTGTAATGATAAATGTACCATGGTTGTTACAGACCAATATTACAAGACAATTTCAAGACTGGATATTGACACTGCACATCTCATTTACACTAACTTCATACCCCTAATGGGATACGGTATTGTTTGATAATTAAAAGAACCCACCCCAAACCCTAAACATTACAAATCCACTGTGTAAAAGAATATAAAATTCTATGTCCTTTATTTTCTATAATATGCCTTTTTAAATTTTTCTTCAATTAAAAACCTAATTATTTTCCTTACTAACAGGTTGCTCCTTTTAAGAGTCAGATTGGGAAGGACTGAAACACAGAAGTACTCTCCCAAACACCAGAAAAATCCATGGTCAAGCCTCCTGCTAATAGTTCATGCTTTCCTACATTTAAACAATCCCAGAAAAGGTTCTAATCCATTTTCAGAATAATTTATGGGTTTTCAAAGCAGTCATGAAAATGAGCAATGAAGTTGACTTCAGTACTGGGTTTACGTTACACTGCAGAATTCCGACTAGCTTCACTAGCACAGGTATTTTGCCCTCTGCTCATGCTGCAGCAAGCTCAGTCTTGCCGGGATGAGGGCTTCTGTTTCACAGTGTATTAAGCACATGCTCCAGATCCAGAGGCGCTCACAGGATTCCAGATCCTGCAGAACCAAAGCCTTAGCACTAGCAAGAGTCAAGCCTTAATGGATGATATTAAAATGAGGAAAAAAAAAATTGAAATACAGTGAAAGTGAGTCACCTAAAGATCATGAACATTTGTCCATAAAATAACCAAAGTAAAACAATAGCTATAACTTATTATGAATACGGACTCTCAGAAACGGAGGCTTGCCTGTAAATCACTGACTTGTGCATGTCACTAGAAATACTCAGCAAACCTCAAGGCATACAGTATTCTAGTTGTAAGTGTCACAGAAAATCCAAAGAATGTACTTACTGCAATACATCAAAAATGAAAAACTTTTCAAATGCAGACTGTTCAGATGACTGATTCCCATTTATCAAAGAGTAACAGTATGGTTTCACACCAAACACCAGAAAACGCTCAATCTCTGCATTAACGGGTGAATTTCCAGAGGTAAGTGAATTCAAAGGAAATTCTAAATCAGTAATTGGATGTTAGCACTCATATGAAAAACCAATCAGTGTTCTCAACTGGATAGTCACATGTGAAGTGTATTTTCTGAATACTTAACCTAAGCTTCTGCTTTACTATGGAAGCCCAACAGTTCTATACAAAAAAAAAACCCAACTTTTAATTACTGAAATGTAGTGCCAGAGTTCATTTATTCTGTGGTGCCTACTAGTTGTAATTTATGTATGTGATACACTAAACCTGAAGAACACCCCATTTTGTCTGTTCTGCACATGGAAAAAGTCAAACACATTTGACCAATCAAAGATCTGCTGGAATGACAGAATGCGTTTTTCACTAATGTGCTACTTGGTTATGAAACACTAAGATTTGATCATCACTATCACAGGAAACAGTTACTTTTAACTGTTTTAGAGCAATACATCTGATGAGTAAGGGCTTTTAATGATCTGACAGTCCAAATGCACACTTTAAAATATGGTGACCAAGCTTTAGAAGTATTATCTTAAAAAATCCAACCCAAAACCCCCATTTATCGCTTGATTTAGTTGGCCCAAAAGAAAAAACCTCATACCACCCAAACTCAAACCCACCCCAAATCCCCAAACTCTATCCCTCCTCACGACATCTGGATCAACAGAAATATACACCCACTTCTGCTCTGCTACTGGCCCACTGACACTTAAGACAGATCACCTCCTTTTTATTACTACCCTTTTAGACTAAACTCGATGTAAATAGGCTATCACATTTATAACAGGTAGGAAACTGAAATATTGCAGCGCCGATTCCAGAGGAGCCCACTGCCCCATCAAGCCTGTACTTCCTAACAACCAACACTGCCTTCCACTCAGTAATCCATATGATTAAACACTGACTTAAACAGGAAAACCATAACAGAAAAAACTTAAATTAAAAATTACCCCTTCAATTATTCCTGAAGCTGCTGTTCAAATGCAGCACTACCTGGATGCATAACATGGAAAGTATTTGAAATTCTACAACTTAAGAGCTGGTATTTAAGGGTCATTTTCCCCCCCACTTCCAGTATTGAGCACTATCTCTTTAAATGAACTTCAATCATTTTATTTCTGCCCAGACTATTTTCAGCATTCACAGTGGCTGCATAAAACCTTTTATGAGATCTCATGAATTTACATTCCTCCATGTCAGTAGCACCTGCCTCACAAAGGCCACCTAAACCCCAGCATACAATTTAAGATGACGTTTTCATCTCCCAAACTGTGCTGCTTCAGCTAGGTTGTATACAACAGTCTTGCACTGTCTTACAGCATGTTTGGTGATGTAGGGATTGCCCTTAGAGAGAATAAATGCAAGCACTGATTGTCCAAATCAGTTCTTTAACTTCACTTAGACAACAGCCTGCTGTGCACTTCAAAGTTGGCAAAACTTATAGCCTGACAAGCCTATGGAAAGTAATTCGTAACTTTGTTTTAAACAGGGAAAAGGAAGTTTGAGTGTCAGCCTGTTTATGGTTTGCATTTGGGGAGGGGAAATATTATCTAAGAAACCAAAACCAAAGCCAAATTCTAAGTTTACTTTGTTATTACAGCACTGTTGATTTAAGCACTAAGTGGAAAATTAGTCTAACAATGTACAATTGTTTAATAATTGTACAAATACCAAATCCTAATACTAATTAAGAAATAAGAGACTACTGTTGTCACAGCTTCTCAGGAGTCTCTGGGTAGTTTTCAATGCTAATTCAAGGCTAAGTTAAATAGAGTTAAGTACTAACTAGCAATAGGGAATGTAAATCTTGCAATCAATCACTGTATCCCCTACTTTACAAATTCTGACAAGCACAAATCTGTGTACTTTTTTACATTTCTCCCAGATCAAGGTAACATGATTTCTCAGTGCCTTTGTGCAATTCCGCCCTTTTTCCTTCAGCGCCCTGCTACTCATTTTGCAGGAAACATGGACAACATACTTCCACTTACGTGGTGTATGGTGCATCCTAACTAAAAGGAAGTACTAAGTACAGTGAGTACCAAACTGCAGTACAGGAAATTAAGGGGTCACTTGCAAAAGGACAGCATGCAAAGATACACAAGTAAGTTTTTCTTGACTGGGCTGACAAAGGAAAGAACGTTAACAATCCTCCTCCTCTGCATGTGCAGAGAACTCAAAGGATCTCACTTTTTGAATAAGAGGGGGAAAATATAAAACCATCATGGACTTACCTATTCTGGTAACTGTAGTAGGCAGCATCACGAGGAATAGTACACAGCTGCTTGCCATAGCAGCACAACGTCTGTGGAGAAAACTCATACTGCAAAACAACAGTGAGAAAAGAAGATTTAAAATATAATCTTATGTTAATCAAGTATCTATTAGACAAACCTGATGCTTACGGACATCATATTATGTTTATCAAACTCTTTCAAACTATTGTAAATGCATTAGCACAGCTTTCTTAATTAAAATTATTAACTATGTAAGCTAAAGAGCTGACCCTCTAACCACCTACTTCATTGCAACAGGCATGGGAAACAAGCAAAAAGTTTTAATGTCACCAATAACCAAAAAAGCTGTTCTCCAAGGGAGAAAATTACAAAAATAATAATAGAATAGCAGCGAGAAAGATGCTGTCTACCGTTTTTAGCTCTTAGCATGTTCATAATAAAGCCAAACTTCTAGCAAACCTTTCATTCACTACTTCAAATTTTTTTAAGAGTCTACAAAGCTCATGTTTTATCTGATTAATCAAGCTAAGTTCTTTGGCAGGATACAACTCCATCCATGGAATACATACCTTGCGCCCACAACAGTAGCCGAGTGATTGCATAACAGGATCAATTTCTTGTTCAAACACCTCCGCAAGTTTAGTGCAAAACTTGTAGACCCTGGAAGTCTTGCGATTGTAGAGCCACGCATTGTTAAACATCAGCCAAACATCGTCCACATACTGCCAGGGTTCTTGGTACTGCCCAGTATCCAATTTACGTTTAATGGTTGAAAGATCCATAGGATTCTTCACGATGTCAAAGTAGTCCTTCAAACACACAGAAACACCTTTATTTTTAAGATGTCAACTGTTCACAATATGTTGAACAGAAAAGACAAAACGTTTAAATGAGCAAAGACAAAACACACAAACATTTTATGGGTTTTTTTTAATGCCTACTCACCGGAATCCCTAAAAGCTGGGGATCCACAGGCTGTCGAAAAGGCAGAGACTCTGGGTCCTGCCGGTACAAAGCTTCAAGGGTAGGCATGAGAGCTTGGCGCAGCTCCTCAGGTTTGAAAACTGTTAATGAAAGTCAGAAAGGTTAAAAAATTTCCTTCTGTGTTTCCTAACCTCTTGACTCCCCTAAAAAAAAATGATGAAGAACTATGTTAGCATAAAAATGTTTAAAGGGATTTCTGGATCTACATAGCTGATTAGAGGCAAAACTTACAATCAAGAGGCTACTGCACAGCTTTTGTTTACTCAAATCACAGTAGGTGACATTCCCAGAATTAGTAGGTGGGAACAACTGTAGTCAATAATGACATATATTCTAGCACATAAAAAGAAGTACTTATCCAGAAGCAAATTAATTCAGTTGCTTTAATGTGGATGAACCTTAGCTCTTCAGAGAAGAGACGCGTATTTTCCTCTCCCTCTTTTCTAACCTCGTTTACTATTTCCAAGGCAAGACACTCCTTGAAAACACCATAGTGACAAGGCTGAAGAGCCAACTCTACAGAGAGTAACCAGGTGTCTTCACAGTTGGCACAGGAATTTCCTGACCATAGTATACAAATGCTCCTGAACTGATGCACTGTTAATTGATTTTTAAAGTGTTAATACTTTCAGATTTAAGTGCATCATTACAACCACTTGGCAACAGTGGCATGGCAACAGCCACATTTCTTTCAACAGTCGATGACAAGGACAAGAAAGGCAATGCATTTTCTGAAAAATAATGATAACTTGGAGAGCTCTTTGAACATCTCAGCAGTGTAATTACATTTATTTCCTTATGAACAGAGTCTTTAAATAGGAAAGAATGCCTATTATTGAGAATAAAAAAAAAAAAAAAAGACAAATAAGAGAAGCACAATGGCATCTAATATTTATCTACCTGGCTGAAATAAGAACGATACCAGGAAAAGGGAGCAATTAGGAGTTCTGTTGAAAGCACTTAAATCAACAGGGCTACAGTGACCCCTTCGAAGCTGATCATAGCTTCTGTCATTCAACTGGCATTTTGGCAAGATATAAATTGCATTTTGTGACTTCTAGTTAAAAATCTATGATTTTAAAAATGTTCTCTTTTTTTCCCCCCTCCTTTTTCATTTCGAAGGTATTTCTGACAGAAGTCTTTTCATGTCAGCCGCACTCACTGAAATCACACACAAAATAAAAGCAAGACAAGAAATTAAGTTGACACTACTCAGAAAAAGTTTTGAAGCGTTATGTTCTCAATTTTTATGGCCATCTGTAAATGCTGCAGCTCTTGGAAATTGTTAGTCAGGATGAAAACTGTACGACCATTTGAGTGCACTGCCTCGAGAGAGAGGAAAGACTGCTGTTCACATACACAACAGGCAAGATACCACCCAAATTATGGCAAAAGACTAAGCAAGCTGCCAGAAGAACTTCTGCAAGGGCCTGCCTTACAGCTGTATCAAGCCTTTATGCTGAGACTACTGAACTCAGACTCGTCAGATTAAAAATGAGATGAGCCAGCAACAGCAATGAATGCAACCTGATGATCATTTCACCTGCTGCCACAATCTCAGTCCCCATAAAATGGCGATTCTCTTCCAGATTGATCAATACCACGTATGCTGGTACCTTTCTAGGAAGGGAACCCTATCATACAGTCTCAAAGTTTTATGAACAACTACTAAGTCATATTATGGAATTCTCAAGAACAGAAGGAAACACTGAATTCTGTTCATGAGAATTATTCTTCTCTACTGCTTTTCAAAACATCTTGTTCTGGCTCAGGCAGTTCATAATCTGATAATCTGAATTATTTAATAAAATTTAAAAGGTCAAAAAGCACCTTTTAATAATCTATTCTGGCCACCTGCTCGACATTTCTTTAAGAACTTTCCCTGTATCGACGACACCTGTAACAGCATACCAGTAAGCTAGAGTATCTTTCAAATAAATCCAATCTTAATTTAAATCCATACTACAGAGACTTAGCATAACTTTTGCCAAGTTCCCTGAAGCCCAATTATCTCTGGTGATAAAGCTTACAAGCTACTTTCATTCTGAAAGTTTTAAAAAATAAAAATAAAAATCCAGTTATTCTTTCAATTTATGACTTGACCTAAAAAAGTGAAGAAAAGTTGTCTTTGTCTTTGGTAGTAAAAAGCTGCTCTGCCTTTAAGAACATGACTAGTAACAGAACATTTCATCATAGGATCTCCTTCTACACAGATTTTACAAGAAAGTTTCAGTTTTCCCCTCAGCCCTTTTCCAAAGTTAAATGCCCTTGGTTCTCCTCTGGTAGCTAGATGATCTTTGTAAGGAGCTGGCATCCAGTTACTCATTTTGTCTTGGATGTGTGGGTGGAAAAAAGAAAATAGGATCTGTGCCTGAATCATGATAATGTATTATCTGCCAGAGAAGAGCTTAATGCTACCTTTTTAGATCCGTATTTCTTTCAGAGGAAATCCTGACTGTGACTACCAAGGAGAAAATTTGTAAAGGAAGATGAAGACATTTTCAAAACAGTAAGAACAACACACCGGAATACCCCTCACGAAACCAATCCCTTGCAGGTTTTGTATTATTGTGTCTCATAAAGAAGGGAAAGAAATCAGTAAAACTAATCTTGGGAGGTCAAACTAAGGCAGACACCTATGACGAGGAGACAGGAGCTACTGAGATGAGTATAATCCTGTTTCTTTTGCAAGGCAATAAGGCAAGGAACCAAACCCATTCCTTTCTTGCTCACACCAGATTTGCAGGAAAACAAGCAAAAGCAAGCCAATCAATCCCTGAATTCAGAAGGGTCTGGTTGCCTGCATTTACGAAGGCAAATCCTTGATGAAGAAGAGAAGCTTGCTGAAGGGATGTCTGCCATTCTTCAAAAAAGCTCAACTATAAAAATTCAGGTGTAAGTGAACTGAGCAGATCAGTATCTCAGCAGTGCCATCTTGGTCTGTTTTCTAGCCCATACAGTATTCCCCATCACTTTAGACAGGTTATAAACTAGTTGTATTAAGTGAACACAGCCAAGCCACTGGAGTTCTGTACACCTGTGTGGTTGGTACAAACAGATGAGATTCCACCTCCACAACTAAAGCCATCTGTACCCAGAAAAACAATCCAATGAGGTCCAGGTGAACCTTTTCAAACTTTAATGTATCAGGCTATAACTAAGCTATGTTACAGCATGCACCCTCTGACACCTCCAGCCTTGAGCCTCCCCCTTCATAGCTGCAGCATGTACCTGCTACATCCCAGGTTACTGTGTGGCAAGCCTCATGAATCTGGATTCATGGAAACGAAGAAGAGATTCCAACGCTTTTGTAACCCATGCAAAACTCCATGAATCTCATAAGCAGTTTTAAAATATCATGTAACCCTTAAGCATGCTTCACAGTATTCACCCTCAAATAACTCTTATTTAGCATTTTAATACAAATGCTCTATTAAAGCTGGACAAACTACTTGGCGAGAAAATGTCACCATTTAAAGTTGCGTATATGATTGGTACCTGCCCACACTGCACATGTATTATAGTACATGGTTACAGAGTGACACTATTTATAAGACAAAATTGCATTACTAAATGAGGCATCGGAAATACATAGTAACCCAGACTGAATCAGCAGAAGGACACAGCACAGCTTCCATGGACTAATTCTGCAAAGACTTTCCTCTTTCTACTTCTCACCTCAATTTGCTTGCAAGTGCACTCCTTCTAAAAAGCAGCAGTGATTCTTTCCACTGGGAATATAACTGGTTTATAAATGCTAATAAGCTTTCCACTCCCTATCTTACATTTTGCGTGAAACAGGCTCTGCCAGTTAGTTCTGCAGCATACTCTGATTTGGCTGGCCCACTGTGCTACAAACTGAAAACACCATCTACAGATAAATGTGTTTTATAGTGGTTTATAGTGCTTTGTCATAAAAAGATTTTGCTTAGTAATTAAATGTAACTTAAAGCATATACAGGAGATTAAGATTCAAGCTGCATAAACTTTCAACCTTCATGATTACTTGATCACATTCTGGAAAGCTTGCACACATGATGTTCTCCTAATGCAGTTACATGCAGCTTTCTTTTCAAATAAAGAAGGGAAAAAAAATTAGGTAATTAAATGGATCACCACTCTCTTTTTCGACATTTACAATATGTTGAAAGCTTATCTTCAGTCAAAAACTAAAAACCACCCACAGAAAACATTATCTCAAAAAAGTGGATGCCAAGACACAGAGGTCTTTAAATAGCTAAGGTTTTTGAATCCAAAAACTTACCTTGCAGGCTCCCACAAAGCCTGCATGACAAGTAATTCATTTCTGCCTGTTTTAACAATCTTAATTCATTTATTTCTTGTTAACTGAGGGCATGCAATCATTTGCGTAAGTCCATTCAAAATCTGTAATGCCATCAAGTTTCCTTTTGGAAAAATACACAATACAGACACCCACACCTAAACCTATGCTGACACTGTAGATTAACTGAGGAGACTACTGACCTAAGCACTTCTGAGAAGAAAGCTTTCAAATGAACACTACACTGAAAATGACATAGGACCTTAAAAAAAAGTTTGTCTATTGCAGCAGTCAAGCCTTGCAAGAATACAGCTTGAGGAGTGGAGTTCAAGCATCAAATTCTCAGAGAAGTGAATGCTGAAACTCAGCATGAGGGCAGTGTGTGCATCCTCTAATGGAAAAGGGTATTCTTGGTTACTGACAGCAGCCTTATCTACGCTGAGCTCCCCTGAAAGACACTGGCCAAGATGTACAGGGAGAGATTTATAAACATAATTCTCCAGTAATCACTGCCATGGTCCTTCTGAGCAGAAATTGGAGTCTGTGAGAAGACTGCTGTGATCAAGACCACAATGGCATGCTTTTAACCCCGTGATTCATGTAGCATTAAAGGAATCCTACTTTCAAAACCAAGTTAGAGTACTGATCTAGAGCTCCACTTGTTGGAACACACGTGCAATACAGATGTCCCAGCAGCAGCCAAGACTGTGGATAACAAACGTTAGTAAAATCTAAATACACAACAAAAACTCAGCTTTCATGCACATACTTTTTTTGCGGGGCTGCGATGGCGATGTGGATTGAGAAGTGGCTCCATTAGTGCTGCTCTCCTCTTCCTCTTTAACATCTACTTTTATTTCAGGCTTCTTCTCTTCTATTTCCATTGGCTCTTGTTTCAGTTCTGTTCCATCTGTTTCTTCTTTTGTTTGTGAAGATCCTTGTAAATCCTCCTCCACCTTAAGAAAGGATGCAATGAGATGTACTATTAAATCTACGATCCAAACTTCGCACATCAAAATATTAGTTTGAGATTGTCGAAGCATTCTCCATCCATGGCTTTCCTCGGGACAGTTACTTTCCAGTAACTACCCTCCTCTCACCCCTTAGCTCACCAATTCAGACACATTATTAAGTGCTTTTATATCTATCACTGCTTTCAGTTAAGCTGTATAGAATCTCATTTACCTCAGTCTTAGCTTCCACTTGTGTCTCACTAGTCTCTGGCTCAGTTTCTTCAGTTTTAACTTCTGATTTGCTTTCTAGCATTGGTGCATCTGGTCCTAGTTGCTGGGAATTCGTATCAGCACTAGCAACTGAGGCAGGGGTGGGGACCCTGTTATCAATACTAGCTGCTGCCTGGGATAGCTGTTGTAAAAACAGTACAAAAGAAAGACACTGCATATATAGAAATATTTTCCTTTACTAAAAATGAACAGCACAAAAGAGACATGAGATGATATTCTAAAACAGTGCAGAACATGGATACAGGAGCTTACTGTAGCCAAGTTTTGATATCCCACATTTAATAACTCTGCTTTACAGAGGAGAAGCCAAGGAAGAATTCTGCCCCAAAGTGGCTTCTTTTACAGAGAAAACGCCTGCCCAGAAAAACACTGTACATTCCTTGAAACGTGCATTTGTCCTGACTGATTCTTATCAGAAAAAAAACCCTATGCAAATCTCATGACCAGACAAGATCGATGCTGATTAAGGCCAAATACAACATCTGGCCTGTTATACCTCATCTTTCTGCACATTGCTGCGATTTTTATTTTGAGCAGTTCAAAGTCATTCAAGGCACCCCCCTCCTTCAAACAATACTGAGAACATCTGAACACACACATTTTTACACATCCCTATAACGAACCCTTTGGTCTAACATAGAAGCTACTACTGACAACTACAGCCACTACACATTCACAACATGGTGCTATACGTAGGGTGAACTTTTGTGGAATGTCACTAGACAAGAAAAATGCAACTAGCTGGTACTTACTGGAGTGCCAGGTGGCTGTGCCTGCACAGATGTTGGCTGTTGCTGAGATGGCTGTGGGGTTGGCACAGACTGGGGCTGAACTGGGGTCTGAGGCTGCGGTGTGACTTGAGCCTGTGCAGCAGTCTGCCCTGTAGGTGTGCTTTGTGTCTGTGTCGCATTTGGAACAGAACCCGGGGTTGGTGTTGGTGTTTGTCCTGAAGATGAGACCGGTGTCGATGGCTGAGTGGGTGCTGCTGGCTGAGGAGGAGTCATTCCTGTTGGTGTTTGGTGCTGGATAGGTGGCATCCCAGCAGCAGTGGACACAGGAGGCGTAGTCTGATGCAGAGGTGGCTGGGTCACTGGTGGACATGGTAACTGCCCACTCTGCGGTCCTAGCATATTCATGGAGTTTGGAAGAGCAGCACTGGGAACCTGCCCCTGCTAGAAAGAGAGACTGTGTTACAGACATGTGACTCCAAAAACTCTGAAAAAGCACTGAAGCCTTCTTTAACAGAAACCCTAAATCTAAACACGAGACCGGGTATATACATACGCCACTACTGCAAATGACTATGCTCCAATTTCTCTAATCATTTTCATTAGCTTAGTCAAAGACCCTGCTCCTAGACCTGGATGTACCATGCACACCTTTTCATGTTAATTCTATTGGCACAGAGAGGGAATCCTCACCATCTCTGACTAACAAAGAAACCCACATGCAGAAAATCTCTAAATCATGCCATTAGCTGGGCAAAGGTTGGGTTTTGCATACAAATGGTTTTGAGCAAATACACATTTTAGGCCAGGTCTCTATAGCAGCAGCCTTAGGAGGCAGTTCAACTTATTTAATGCCTGCCTCATGCACAGTGCAACACTTAAAATGTGGTGTGTTTTTGTTTATTTTTATCTTTTCATTTCTAATTAGACTACCCCAGATGCTTAAAGAAAACCTTGCATTTGTTTTTCAGAACAGCAACAATAAAGTATTTTGGATGTGCACAGACTTTGAAATATTTACTATTTTACATTTAGTACATTTTATTAAAGATAAAATAGCAATAAAAAAACAGATAACTAGCAATAAAAAGAAGAATACTCTTATCCTTAGTTGTACTTCTTACCTGAATCCAAATCAATTGATGTTCCTACAGATGAGCTTTCAAATTTAAAACATAGTTCTATATTATAGAATCATAGAATAGTTAGGGTTGGAAAGGACCTTAAGATCATCTATTGCCTGTATATAGTCAGTTTTAGTGAACTAAGTGCATTAGGAAAAAAACGTTCACCACAGAAGTGGTCAAAAAAGGAAGCCATGGCCCAAGAAACTGCAGATGCTCCATCCCGCACGTATCCTAAACTTGACTCAACTGAGCCCTGTGTAATCTCAGTTGTCTCTCATTTGAGGATAGGACTGACTAGGGAACTCCGGAGGTCCCAACTAACCTGAATTACTAGAACCCCAAGTTAAAAACCAAGCCTCTCCTGTGGAAAAAGCATATACTTCAGCATCATAAGCACAGCTGCTACTTCATTGACCACTGCTGTTAACAGAAAAAATGTTACATAAAACCCCGAATTTTCTCTTCAGAAGAAGAAAGGTTAAAACAAACTTTGCAAGATCTTCAATAACACTTTACTGTAATTCTTGATTTGGAGTCTAGCTACTCAGGTCCACACAAAGATAAAAGCATGTTCTCACAGATGTCCCATGAACTAAATTTTCTCCCTAAAAATCTCATCAGCATGCATTTTTTTAGAACTTAAACAGCAAATTTCAGGGCACTGCCATCCAGTTAGCACATACAGACAAGTAATACAAGAGCTTATGAAGAAAGCAAGTGTAACCCAGTATCTCCCAAAGTCAGGGATGACTACAATAAACAATGGATATATAAATAGAAACAGACATAAATTAAATAAATTAGAACAAAGTAACTAGAGTAACTGAAGTAATAGAAAATACATCTCACCTGTGCCACACCAGCTTGGGCTGTTGATTGACCCATGCCCACATTGTTCACATTCATAGCCCCAGTGGATGCTGGAAACTGATTCTGGGGCAGGAATTGGTTCTGGGTAGGAGCCTGACCCATCATGTTGTTGGAATGAGCTCCCATCATGTTCTGTGGCTGAGGCATTCGGGAAGGAGACATTGCCATCTAAAAAGTAACACCCAAATTAAGGCTATTGCCATTTACTGTTATGTAGGAAGACAAAAGAAAATACCCTCAATGAAATAAACCAAAGATAGGGCAAAAAAATAAAAAAAAAACGGTTTCAGTAAACCAAGTGGAAATGGGCATATGCATATAACTAACATTTGTTCCACAGTATTCATGATAAAGTTCTTTTCAAAGAGGTAATATTCAAAACTCTGCTAAGAGTGCTAACTCTGCTTTGTTCTCTGAGCTAAGGAAGATAAACCAGAATAAAAAGACTAAAATCATATTTTAATAGAGGAATAAAGAACATATATAAAATGCAAAGACAGTTTCTGAAAGAACAATCCTCTTGCACAGACTGCTGGAGATTATTTAATCTCTGGTATCTACCTCTTTAAAGTTGTTTTGGTTTGGTTGTTTTGTTTTGTAGTTTTGCCTCAATAAAAGCCTGACATACTCTGTCCATTTCCATGAAACTACCCTATACTTTACAGTACCACTCTATGACATGGCCTTTTCAGAACAGCATTAACAATGCTAAATGTAATCAACCAATTTTGAGAAGAACTTAGTAATAAGAAGTACGAACCGCAGGAACGGCGCCCATGTTGTTCATTTGTACAGGGTGGTTCATTGGAGAAGCTGCACGGGGTCCCATAGGTGCTTGTGGCATCTGTACATTCCCTATGGACATGGTGTTAAACTGATTCATTCCTGCAAATGCATCCCCAAAACAACTCATTAGGAACAAGTCATCAGAATTTACGTATGCATACTCAATTATAAAGTTAACATTTATTATACCTGAAGTTTGACTGCCCTACACTTTCCTTTCTCTTCTAATTTTGTCCAAATTACTTGGCTTAAGAGACAAATCAGGATGTTAGAGGTATTTAGAGGAACACCAGTTACGGTGAAATACAACTTTTGGTTAAAAATTAAAATGCAGATGATTAAGAGCGGGGATGATGTGCAAAGACAGGATGCTGTGTATAAATGATACACTGGGATGATTTCTTAGAATCAGGCATTTGCTTTGTAACAGCAATGTCTTAGTGAGGGCTCACTGAAATGGTTGAAGTAAATATGATAAAAACACATTTGTATATATGAAGGCAACTCATGACAGAAGCTTGTAATATGCTTAATGGGTGTTGTACTTTTTATACAAAACATTTAACCCCACCAAAACCCCCTCAAACTTGTCTATTAGGAATAAATGTGTAAATAAGTAATTGAGCTATACATGCTATCAACTTTTTCTCCTACTGAAATGCATTTTAAAAGGATGCAACTTCAAGGACATTTCAACACAAGTTTCAACTTACACTAACTCTGATTCAAAAAATAAAATAACTGGAAGAAACTGAAACACCCAAAAGTCACAGGACTTTATTTTTCAGAGAAAAAAAACCCTCCCAGGAGCCCAGAGCAGGCTAAATGAGCAATGGCAAGCCATCAGTGCTACAAACAAGCTACAAGGCTCTTTTAGACGTACTTTGCATCAGAAACCAAGAAAGGACATTATTAGTTATACATACTCTAGGATTAATGTGCTAAGTTCCCAGCTACAGGTGCATTTTTGGCTACTTAACTGATGAAAATTTGCCAACATTTCTCTCCCCTTGCCCCTTTGCAGTTTTTTAAATGAGATTATCCACTATGTTCTTGCTTGTGCTCTCCTCTTTCTGAAATTACTTTGCAATTGCTAGCAAAGTTTTGGATACATACTGCCAGTTCTTAAGACAAGTCAGCACCAAGACAGTTCCTACCACAGAACAATGATAAAGAATGATGCTGAAATAAGAAGGGAGAGCCAGCACCTCTCCTCACTCCAATTGCATGAGAAAAACAGAAGATCAGGTTTTTCCCCTAACAATTATTTTGAACCCATAAATTGTACACAGAGAGGAAAACATAGATACCTTGAGAAACCTGCATTCGACTTATAGGCACGGTTGGCATGGACATAGGCCCATCTGTAACACAACAGAAGAATGGTCAGAAAAAAACCCAGCTTAAACTATGAACTCAGGATTAACATAGAGCCCAAGCACACAAACTCTGTGGAGCAAAAGGTGAGATGCACAAGTATATCCTGCAGAAGTACTTACTGGGTGGCCGCACAGGCTGTGCCTGGCCCATGGCAGCAGCCACCTGCGGGATGCCAGGGGGTTGAGGGCCCGCACTCTGTAAGGCTGACTGATTCCCCAACATTCCTTGTTTGTGAAGACGAGACCTCCGTTTCTCTTCTAGCTCCTTCTGGATCTTATAGATTTTCTCTGCTAATAAATGATAGTATTCATCCTACAAGAGAAGAAAAAAAAAAAGTGCTCAATGTCAAGTATAAGAAAGCAGCAGCAGAACTCATGTAGTCGACCAGAATAACATCACCTGGTTTAGGTTTTGTAATGTCTACACCTGCCTATTTGAAAAGTAAGTATTTCTTTTTAGAATTCCATTAAATTGAAACAGTCTCACCACTGCTTTACTGCAGCAAAGGAAGAAAAAAAAAAACAAACCCACACCTCTATATACAAGAATTGACTTTATCCTTCAGACCTACTCTGAGTAGATTAGTAAACAAAGGAGAAGACTGTAGAATCTCTGCTGCTTCGATGAGAAACATGAAGCTGTGATTTAGGTTCCAAGTGTTAAATTAATTTTAAATGTTATATTTACAATAAATATTTCCACAGACAGAAGAAAAATACATTTTCAACAACACAGACTAATTACACTTCAGGAGACAGGTGTTAAGGACAGACCAATTTTTACATATGGAAAGGAAACACTCTTTTGCTAAGGAGTCTGACTACTGACAGTCATTACAGGGAACAAACAAAACCAGTCGAAACCCCAGAGGAATGGAGAAAACCAGTGAAAAGTAGTCCACAGGCACAGACAACTAAACACAACACCAGTATGAGATGAAAAATCCATTTTACTCAATTCACACTGACAACAGATCAAGTAAGACAGTCACAGCGCTCAGCAAGACAGATAATTTTCCTTACTGGCAGATGTGTGTCCAGCAGTTGTTAAGTGCATAAGATTATACACCTGCTAAAGGCATAAAACCCCCTCAAACCCCCAAGACTAAGTTTCTTTTGTGGGATTGCCTATACTCTTAAACCCCAGGGTTACATGGAGCAAAGATGGAGTGATGCCTGTCCTACAATCCTCTTGTCTTCATCCAATTTTCCTCAAAACTAGATTTTGTTATTATGCTAGGACTGACCTCATTTCAGAAAACTTAACAGGAGATAGGGATTCCTCATCAACCTTGTTAAAGAAGTCCAGAATCGCAATACAAAACTTTGGGTTTAGGTCACTTCCCCCCTGCAAGTGTCTCAAAAATCCATTAGTGCAGACCCTGTTGGCTGTCCAATTTAAAAGCACTACCGTCCCTTCCTCCTCTACTGGCTCAACTTCCTCCTCGTAATGCTGTCCTATGTCCACACTGTAAAGATTCCTGAAAAAAGGATGTGCTCACAAGGAGCACATCATACTAAAACCATGTAGTATGTAGTAAAAAAATTGCTTACAATCACACTTCATACTAATCTGTTTTTCAGTGTCAAAGTGGAATGGGTGCTCCTTTAACAAAAGGATGCAATTCCATGTGGCTTCCTATAACATTCTAAACTACTCCCTTCTTTCAAGTTTGCTGCCTGGAGCCAAACACATTAGATGCATTCCCATAAAAGCAACTTCTGGCAATTAAGCTCTCACAGCTGTTTTTAAGGGCTAAAGAGAACATATATCTGCATGTTTCTCTAGCACACTAGGTCAGAAGACATTTTATTTTATAAACAGAAGTCTACGATGCTCATCCTTATTGAGAAAGTATTTAGATGTATAAGTACGTCTATGAAACCCTTGTTCTCTCTGAATTTGTTTCCTAAAGCTGCCAGGGTGATCAAAGGTGATGACACTCTTGCTAAACAACCTCTTGGTAGCCACAAGGAGAAGATGGTACTGTCACTGACCAACACTGACACAACAGCAGCATTACATCTATGGCCACTACCTATGCACCTCTAGGAAATTTCACCTTCCGCTCTTCTGGGAGATGGTCTGCAGGGGCCAACTCAGTGTTACTGTCTTACTGGATGATTATCACCCAAAATGGCACTAACTACTCTCTTTAGATACTCTTACCTTACTTAAGAAAAGACTTAAAGATTCTGCTCAGGTAAGATCTCACCAGCTACGATGACTGGCACTACTAACTTTGTCTCTACCAGATGAAAACTTTCAGAAAGCAGCTCCTTTAGGGCAGAATTAGCACAGTGTCATACTGAAAGAGTATCCTCAGCATGTCGAACAGGGTTTGCTCCTTCTGAGTAATATCAACTGGCACCCCTTGGTGACAAGAGCAAAAATCATGAACAAGAACAGGAATTGTGTCTTGTTTCCTATGCACAAGGACAAACACAGGCCAAGCGACTTCTTATTATGTTGAGACATGAAATAGCTATGTGTCCTAGACAAATCACTCTCGATGCTGCTGAGTAGGGGAGAAATCACTCCAACAGTACAGGTAAAGAAAGCAGTACAACAGGACTGAGTCCTAGAGAAAAAAATGCAGGTGCAAAGAGTCATTAAGTTTCAAACCTACTATTCACATAGACTTCCAGAAAGGAGAAAGTCAGTGAGGGAAACATCAAGAACGGCAAGCTGTACTCCACTCTTCGTGCACATCAATCACACTTTCAGGAGGAATGCAAATAGGGCTGGAATGATCTTGTCTAGCTCTCATGGAGCTGAGGGAAGTGAATTAACTTGCAATGATGTTAATCAGATGGCTCCGGACTACAAAAACACTGTCACAGACAGAAAACATGACTTCCCTCATCAAGAGAGCTGTGGAATGATTGTGCCGTTCATTATGCTTATGAGATTTGTGGTACTACTGGCTTTTAACATCTACGAAACAGCAACATACCCTACTATTAGCAGATTCATACATATCTCCTTCCACCTTCCTGGCATAAGCCACCAAGTTCTCCATGCGGCGATCCTTCAGTGCTGCCGGATCAGGAGTGGGGAAGATGGCCTGGACACTAAGAGAAAGGAAAGGAATAACAGAAAAAAATCTTCAGAGAAAAAAAACTTCAATACAACTTTATGGTATCATCCCAGACATTCCCTTATACACCAGATATGCAAAATCATAGCAAAATAGTTCAGTAAAAATAAACAGACCAACCAGTATTGTATTATTTCTCACAAGATTAAAGCAAATTCAGCGATGAAAAAGATGTGAGATTTAACAGTCTAGAGTTTAAATATTCAATTACTACAGCAGAGCAAATTTACTAGCAACATGAACTGATTTTATGCTCATTAATGAGTTGAATGAGCTGAAGAGAGGGTTAAAGGTAACAGCTCATCCTCAGTGGCCTGCTGTCAGACAACCACTGATAACTTTTTCAACAACCTTTCAACTTAATGATAGAAGCACTGTATTGAAATTCTTTAAAACATTCAGGAAAAAGACAGAGTCTTGCTGAATACTTACAGTTTATGCACTAAATGATTGCGCAGGTCCTGAGTGACATGTTCATGCCATGCTTTCCTTACCCCAGTACTAGAAGGAGGTGCAGCCGTTGGCATTGAGCTGAGATTTCCAACATTTCCAGAATTTGTGCCATCATTCATTAGTGGGCTAATATAAAAAGAAAAGGGACTGTTACAGTACAAGAATGCAGAGTTCTGTTGTATGTTTGATGTCTGAAGTAATTTTTGAGTAATTGCTTTCATCACTTCTAGCTACTGCACCAAAGATTCTCTAATTTTGGCATCAACAAACTGCAACACCTAAAGCAGCAAAGCTCACAAATTTGCAAGACATGGTATGAATGATAAAGAATCACAACTGTTAAGGTATTTGTACACACTCTAGCGGGACAAAGTGGTAGATACAGAATTGAAATAGGAAAGAAAAGCATAGCTATATATGTGATTGATCATTTCCATGCCAATACAGTTAGTTTTTAAAGCATGCTCTTTATTTACATTCATAATAGTGTAAATAAATGTTTAATTGAGCAGGAATGAAGATGTGTGCATTACTTATTTGTCCCAAGGGATGTTGGAAGAGCAGTTTCAGAAATTAGACTAGCTTGCTGGTCTGCTGTTATTCCTCCGGTGGGAAGGTTCATCTGGTTGGCTCCTTTGGAACAAAATTAAACATCATTGGTACCTTGTTCACAACTTGTGACAGTAACAAGGCAAAAGTAGGCTTTACTGACCCAACTACTTAATGAAAGAAACACTGTATCAGGTAAGTACTTTATGATAGTATCCTCTGTGGTACATATAAGTAGCTATTAATGCAGTCAAGTTACTTTCAGTCTGAACATTTTCGTTTCCACAAAAACTAGTCTAGTAACATTTAAAATTCATAAACTCTTAAAAAATTAGTTCAGTAACATAAAAAGATGATAATACTATCAATTAAGTCCTAGAAAGAAATTAGCTTCTGAGACAGAACTGCCTGCTAAATAGGTGAAATACTTGTTAAACCAGAGTCCTTCTGCAATTCTGCTTCATCACCTCAGAACACCACACTATGGACTGTATTTTAAAAGAAACTAAAACTACTCCTATTTGGCAGAAGCTTTCTAAAATTCAAATGAAAATGAATGGTAGTGCTTATAAACAGTACAGTGATCAAGTGAAACAGACTATGCTAAAAACTGAACAGTTCTGTTTATTTTAACACCTTAGTTTCATGGTATTTTTTCCACCTACCCAATGCATTAATGGTCCTCATTTGCTGGTGAGTCTGAGGCTGCGCCGGCTGTTGGCCTTGTACCTGGGGCTGCAACTGTGTTTGAGGCTGGTTGCCATATGGCAGTCCAAGAGCAGCATAGGCTCGTTGCATGGAGCTGGGGTCAATCGGATTAGGGTTACTTAGCGATGGAGTATTCTGCTGGCCTGTGCCAACAGAACCAATGGAATTCTGGATTCCACCAGCTGGAGACCCTAAAAGGGCTATTAAAAAAAAAAAAAAAAAAAAAAGAAAAAATGGAAAATCAATGAGGACAAACAGTTTAACAAATCATGCCAAGAATCAACAGAACATGCATATAGTTATATCGTAAGTATCATATGTACTTTCTGCCAAAGGACAGAACAACACCAGAGATGCCAAGTGGAGGAAACTCAACCATTGATTCCACAGGACAGAAACCACCCTGACAATAAATGCAGTCTAAAGAGAAGTGCTGTAAATTTTGGGCAGACAGACCCATAATTAACATAATATACATAAAGTATAGGCTCCAATATAAGGCTAAATAGAATTTCATACTTAGGACAGTAGACTAAGTAGGGGGTAAAAAAAAAATAAAAATAATAATTAATTCCTCTGCTTCCCTCTTTCCCATCAATCCCATTTTAGGTCAATATATTTGGCTCCAGAACAGAGATCCTGAGTTCACCAGAAATATTGTGTCCTTAGACACAAAGGTAATACTGAAAATCTGTTGGTAGAAATTTTCATTCGAGCACTCACTAGATGAATCCTCTGAAGGCCAAATTACCCTAAATCCCAAGTTATTCAGAGATATGAAACGCCCAGATAGGTTTCAGATTGTACTGACAAAATCTAAAATTTGAACAGTCATTAGGAGGATGAGCCTGCTACTGGTTTTGCTAAACAATTTAGATAATATTTAGGTACTCATAAGTCTATATGACCACCACAACCAACTAAACCTCTCTCACTGCACAGATGTATGGAAAAGTCATTTCCATTGTAGACAGGAAATGTAAACAACAGAGAAAAGCAGGTCTTACTAAACCCAGAAGTGAATAAAAATCTGCTTTCTGGTCCTTAATTGCCATTCTAAGTAATAACATGTTCCACTGTGAATGACACATGAAGTATATATCCTTCAGTACAGAGATATCACATTTTGATAACTGAGACTCTGATAAAAGTAATCTGTACTTCACATTTTCCCCCTCTAGCAATTAAATATGCAACATGCATTACAAATTTGTGAGCTAAACACAGCAACAATAATTGCTTTTAATATAAACAACAATAACTTCTATTGAAATATCAGGAGAGGCACATGATTAGACAAAAAATAAAATCAGGAAAACAAGCCTTCTGAGACATTAACAGCATTATCTAAGCTTTCTTAAATCCTTACCCACTAGGGAGACAGGGAGAATCACTGAAAAAGAAACACATGCTTTCAGCATCCATCCAGGAGAAAACACACATTACTGAGTCCAGACTTTTCCTCTCCAGACAAGAATTCAATTTGATCTTATTTGCCAAAGAACTACAAATATACACAGTCAGAGATCCCCCTCTCCAGAATAAGCAGCTATGCAGAAAGCATCCTTCATTTCCCCAAGGACAACCCACGGCATTTTCAGTACTGGGTTTACCATGGAAATTAGGCTTACACATGCTTACACTTTATGGAAACATTCATACTAACTTCTGAACTCATTGATCATTTCCAAGCAAATTTAAAAACAAAGAAGCAGACTGAAATCCTATCAGGTTTCATTAAAACAAATGAACACACACACACACGCAACAAAACCAACATATTAAAGATCTACAGTATGAATTTCTTGTTGCACTTGCACATAGCACTCTGGAAACTCTATAAGAAAGATGTCTTTACACTAGCAGAAGCCAAGAAATAGTAAGTCTCTAGGATGATTAAACAGCACAAAACTTGCGGTACCCTGGAATTTAAAAGGCTTCAGAAGCTGTTGTGACAGCAAAGGATCAATTCAGGACCTAATAAAAATTCCAGCTTGTCAGAAGATGACATTTCTCCAGAAAAGTCACAATACAACACCCCCATACACTCTCAGCATTGTCTGTAAATCAGGACATCTCTGGAGGTGGCAGAATGACCAAAGGTGATGCCAAAGGCTGAGAACAGGAAAAAAGGCTTCTAGCCATCCCACTGAGGACAGCCAAGAATTTCACCATTCCTCATGCTCTTCTAGGGAAAAAAGCAGACACTGATCTCCAGAGGACTGCAAGCTTAGCTTGAACCTCACAGTGAAGCTAAGGAATATCCTGGAGAAGTCAACCACCACTTGCCCGCAGCTTTGGGTTGAGCTTTGGCAGTGGTATCCGCCACTGCGAAGCACAAGTTCAGCCCCTGTGTTAGAACAGCTTTAGGAACTGCCGCCCAGCCAACTCTAGAGAAGTTTACTTAAGCAAGGGCAGTCTGCTCCAGACAAAAGATTACTTACAAAAACTCAGTTTGGGTAGTCAGCAGAGTTGAAAATTACTCAATGATACTTTAAAAGTGGCAATGATACCCCAAGGCAACAAGGTATGAAGAGAACTATTTTGACTTGCAGTTTGAAAACACGATCTCCAGGAAGTTCCACATATGCACATGCACCTATTCAAGTAAGACAAAACTCACTAAAGCTGATAACCAACCAAATGCTGCTTCAACACTTCCAACTGGAATATTATCATTAGGGGACAGACTACATTTTCACAGCCAGCAGTACACTTACAACATAGAATTAAGTGCCCCTGACTATTTGGCCTCAGCTTTTCTATGCTTCGTAATTCAATTAATAGCGCTGGGTATTTTTGTAACATCAGGGATTTGATTTTTGAAGGTAGTTTCTTTTATCTGCTTGTTCACTGGTTTTGTATGAATGCATGACATTACCTCAACCTGCCAAACAAGAAGATGGAGGAAGAGAATATTAAATTTCCATACTGGACAGATCAAGCACAAATACAGTCCTTTCTGTGGCAGACATACCATGGGAAGTCAAGTTAATTAAAATAAACAGCACTGAAACAAACAGAAGTTATCTCATTAGGCCACCACTACATGAAGCAAGGTTTACAGTGATTTTTAACTGATGCTTCAAACATTGATAAGCTTGTGACAGAAGCCAAAAGTGCAAAGACAGCTCTGTACAAGGCTATTAATACTATAATTGCTTTAAAGACAACCAAAACTCCGCATGTCCCACCTTACAAAGTCACATGGGTTTAGGTATCTTATGAGTGGCAGTTCAAACAAGCAGAAGTTAAGCAGCCCCAGAACTTCCTGAACAGCCATTAGGCCCTCCTGGGCACATGCATTAGGATGTAACCTAATGATCAAAATCTCATCTACAGGATTCCTGTTTCAGTATGCAAAGTAGATAATGCTGCCTTAATGAAACTCCATGTTTTCTAGAGGGGAACCCCTCCACCTGACTAGAATTAAACACAGATTCCTACTGCTATTTTAAATAGGTATGCCCAGCACTTCCCTAACCTGACCACCCCAGTGAAAGCAACAAGTTAATCCATTTTTGAGAAGTCTGATTTACATTTTTCATTTTACTTCCCAATTCTGTAATTGAGACTTGTCCAGCAGGGTTCAAATGCTCTGTCCTGCAGGTCCTCGCTCTGCTCATTATACCCACTCTAGCTCTAAGTGGCTGGAGCAAAAACTCTGCTGGTGACCTTGACTCACCTCAGCACAAGCCTGTCCTGCACCCTGAATTACGCAGGTGTACAGAAGGTTAAGTGTACACCATCATCTAATTAAAGGCTGTATCATGAATCAAATCATGGGGTAACTAAAAATTTTATGAGTGGCTTAAAGGTAGGAAGTGATGGTATTAAACTTCACCCCCAATGCCATTTTATTTTTTATTTATATTAAGCATTAAACTAAAAGCCTTCACAGGATAGCATCGTATTAGTCAATGAATGGAACTTCTTAACCCGTGGGCTAACCATGTGGAGCAGTGGAGTAACTGATAGGTGGCAGGTCATCATTATGTATGATTTACAGCACTTGAAAAAACAAGAGACATTTTGTTTGTAGATTTTACTGACAGTAAGACTTGAACAAACTGGATTTTATTTCCAGTTTTTGCAGGAAACAGGCTCTAGTGAAGAAGTAGCTGCCTATCTTTCAGAACACATCTCTCCATGCACCAATACACTCTGTTCTTCCCTACAAAGGGCTAGTTTCCAAATGCTCTACATCCAGGTCCTCATTCATTTTCTGCTCATACTCAATCACCTACACCCTCAGCCAGCTAGCTCCCAGTCCCTCGTTCCATTTCCTTCCTCAGAACCCCACCCTCCATCTCCAAATCCACATGCTCCAGAATTTCTGTCCCCATCTTTAAAATCACATTTTTAGATGAAGGTTAGTCATCTAAAATTTACTCTTTTTCAATCCAGCTTTTTCCTCACTGTATCTTACTTAAAATTTACCTATAAGGTAAAATACAGGGGAGACTAACTGCTATCTCCATGCTCACAATTCCACCTTCCAGTCTCACTCAGCTGAGCAGGGTTCCCAAAGATTTTCTAGTGTCCCCTGATCCTGGAACAAAGCATGTGCATAAGAATGGGCCAGGTCCTAACAAATGGTGAGCACAACACACCCATCACCACCAGTAGGGCTGCAAGGGGAAGCACATTCAGTAGCTGTCTGGTGGCAAAATATATACCTGTTCAAGTCAGGAACAGAAGAATTAAGAAGCTCAACCATGTGCAAGACAAAATGAATCTTCAGAAAAGTAACTGTTACAATAGAGCCATAAAACTAGAAAACATATCAACAGCTTTTTGCAAGAGTTTATAAATCAAATTGTGGTAGGCTCAGCAGAGAGCAAGAAGTACTTCCAACAAAAGCAACCCTCCCATACCCCAAAACATTACAACCAAATTCCAAGTCATTACTTTAAAACACAGGAGTCACTGGCCTATTCAAAAGAAAAGCTTGTCATGCTTTAGTATGTGCAAAATCATATTTGGTTAGCACTTTCCCCCTACTTCCTCTGCAGAGGTACACATGGTATACACAGTAAGAGCCATGTTGAACAGAAATAATTTCAGACTTGTCCTGACATGTCCTATTAAGAAGTCATGTTACCATTAGCAATTACAATAAAAGACAGTTCAAGATTACTTATAAAAAAATAAAAACTATAAAAATGAAACCCAGCACAGCTGTTCCTTGCAGAGTATCTAAACGCCAAAACACAGGGTATGATACCTGTAAAGAAAGAGCTCCATGGTAACAACCTAAACTCCAGGACTTTGTGCAGCACGCGAATTCCCCAAGGTGCAGGAACAGACAGCTACAAACAGCACAGGCACCAGCACACATGGGAAGGGCGGAAGCAAGCACCAAACTTCAACGTCTCAGAAGCGCTGAAGTGCAGAACTTTCTGAAGGATCAGCACACTTTGAAGGAGCTGCTTGAAAGCCCAGCCCAGCTAAAACAAGCATGAGCACAGGCAGGAAGATTTTAGGACTCAATCCTCAATGACCATAAGGCAGGTCATTCATGCTGTAAGGAAGACAGCCTGACAGAAGTAATGAGGGCTGCTATACTTCTCAGGATTTTTTTTCCTCTTTCTGAATGTTCTCATCATATTCTGCCATATGCAGACCCCTTTCTCCCCACCCAACTTCGTAGATGCTATAATTTCTTATTCCTAGGAGAGCCAACACTTTCTTCAAGTCTTAAACTAGTCTGGCTTAGGTTAGCTGTCACCTCATCAGGCAGTGTTTTCAAGTGCATATATTAATGTAAGGTATTTCTGAATGCCTGAAAAGGGACATCCTTTATATTCTAAACAAGCGCTTTTAGTGTTCATCTTTTACCTTCAAACCAACCACGAGGTGTTATGTGTGTGTTCTGGATTGTGTCTCTGAGTCAAAGAACCTTACATCTCAGCATACTAAACTGCAAATCTTCCTGTTTACTACCATTGGATCATTAATTAATTGAATGCAAGGAGATTCCACATTTATCTCCCCGTATGCAATAAGAGAGCCAAACTCTACACTTAGCATTTATAATTCTCTTGCATCCAAACATCCTATTCGATCCCATAACAAAATTATTTTCAATTTTTGTTCAAGTGCCTTCTCTTTTGATAGGCTGCATTAACATTAACAACAAAACAAATACTGCACAAACTACTTTTCTGCAGCAGCTTGTATTGAAAAAAACCATTTTGTTTTGCTAGATGTTGTTAGCACTTTGATAACAACTGTGTAATAAGGATGTTATGCACAAATGGACCATGTCATATTAAAAAGGAAAGCTTTCAACACATTTTTCGGAGGCCAAATATAACTAATCACTTGCAACAAATGACTGCTTTCAACATACAAGACATATCTTGTTTACCAAGGAGACGTTTGGCAAAACAAAAATACTCAATTCAAAGTAGCTCTATATTTATAGTTTGGGTTTTTTTCTCTGTTTTGTAGGGGAAAAACCCACTCCTGAAACCATGAGAGCATGTTCAATGGATACTAATGACAGTCTTACCAGCTACTCTTTCGCCTGCCTTAATTTCATCTAACTCACAAGTTCTTCTCCATCTTCCAAGGTTTACTAGTGTTCCTCACTGCAGTCTCTGCCTTATGGAAATTAACAGAATGCTTCCAACATGATTCCAATGTACAAGCTTCACAAGTCCTCCAGCTGTTTTCCACTTATTAAATCTCATTTAAATATACTTAGGCATAACATCACTTAGACTTTTAGAACTGCTGCATCTACACTGTAAAATGTTCTAGGCATCTTTTCAAAGGGTTTGATCAGAAGCAAATCTACCAACAGCAGTTCAGTATTTTCTGTTACAGAGCAAGAGGGAAGAAACGAACTGGAAATTGCCTGCCCATACGCACCAGCGACAGCTACACTATTGCCAAAAAACAGGCATGGGCAAAACCACTATGATTTGAAGAACTGCAGCCAGCATTAAATAAATTTAATGATTAAGAGAGCCAGATCAGATCTTTCTGTGCACAAGAATATTTTCTGCCAACTTTTTCAAACATTTTTGATCATTCTTAATCACTAGCATGTTGTTTCTAGCTGAAAGAAAAATAATGAAATAGCTTCTATCTTCCACAAAACCCTATCTACATCCAAAACTGCATTGTAATAGGAATCTATTAGATTAGGATCTGCCTAATCTATCTATTAGAATAGGATCTGCCTCACAATGAAACACCAGTTAGAAGTCACCACTCTCCTCAAAAAAGATGTGTGCTTATCTGATACTCTCCCCTTTCAATTATTGTGTATTTAAGTAATAAATTGTGTTCAATGATCAGAAAGAGGAATTCACTAGCATATCCATCCTCATACAAGATTATTAAACAGAATGAAGTTCTTTGGGACACTTTTAAAGTTTATTCCTACACTGCACCTTTGACCAACTTTAACTGTATCATTCCTCTGTGAGAGCAGTAAAACAACTACTTACGCTGTTGATTTCTTTTGTCACTGGCATTTTTCAAAGGCAGGCACACAGGACAGTCATGCCGAGTACAATTCTTCCAGTGGGAGATGATTTGTCTTGAAGATGCACAATGAGCAACTGTAAGAAGGAAAAGCAATAGAATAAAGTACACTCTGGTTAAATGGCTTTGAATTAACTCATCTCATTCCTTGGTTAACTGGTTTTAAATTAACTCATCACATTTTTTAGAGCAACCCCATTATTTCTCCTTTACAAGCAATCACAGCTAACTGTAACTAGAAATTTTTGGTATGCGAAAATGGTATACAATTTGGTATACAAATGAAGGAAGCTAGTACTAAAATCTAAGGCAAAGACATGGAGGCTGTTACATCCTCTTTATACAGAGATGTAAAAGTCTCTTGGCAAAGCTACATTGGTACTATCCTACTTCTAAAGGGTAAACACTGCATTCTGTTTTCTAAACTGACAACTATGGAGAGATCAGAAATGGAAACCAGGTAATGAAAAAGGGAGCAGTTGTTTAATTAAACAACCAGTTCTGGCACTCATTTGTGCCTGGTTTATAGGGATCTTCTTGACAAGACAACACTGCTGACAAACAGAGAAGAAACCTTACACAGCTCATTTACAAGAGCAGCCTTAGCATCACCTCTTACCTTGACAGGCCTTCCCAGCTTGACAGTGTGTCATGTGGTTGAGGACGTTTTTCATGGTTCGACAGTGGGGGAGAGCACATGCCCGCACCTCTCCGTTGGCTTGCTCACGCCGCTGACATTTGTGAGCGTGAAGCAGCAAAACCAACTGCTGCTGGATCAGTTTGCGCTTCTCCGGATCCGCTGTTGGTCCAGTTGCCATTGCCTGTGTCGGTACGATGCCCACTTGTTGTACTTGGGTTTGCATCTGTGACTGAGAGAACACATAGTTCAGTATCATGTTTGCAAGTCTCAATTCTGATCTTACTGTCATATAATAATAATTTGAGTACCACAAAACTATTTGCCAAGCATTTTACTATGACTGACTACAAGGAATATTATGCTAGTCTCCACAGCATTCTCAAACATTCCTATTCTAACCCTGGAACAGTAAAAATGTATTGAGAAGTTCCTCTGTCAAGACATTCACTACAAGAGAGATACTGAGTTGCTGGAGTAGGTTCAGAAAAGGGCACTGAAGCTGGTGAAGGGTCTAGAGCACAACTCTGATGAGGAGCACCTGAGAGAACTGAGGGTGTCTAAAGAAAAGATGGCTATGGGGGGATGTTATGGCTCACTACAGCTATCCGACAGGAGGCTGAAGGGAGGTGGGGATTGGTCTCTTCTCCCAAGTAACAAGCAATACGCCAAGAAGAAACGACCTCAAGCTCTGCCAGAAGAGGTTTAGATTAGATATTACGAAAAATGTCTTCACTGAAAGGGTAGTCAGGCATTGGAACAGGCTGGGGCAGTGCAGGAATCACCATCCCTAGAAGTGTTCAAAAACTGTGTAGACAAGGCCTTTACTGACATAGTTTTGTGGTGGACTTCACAGTCCTGAGTTTAAGGTTGGACTTGATGATCTTAAAGGTCTTTTCCAACCAAGCTGATTCAATGATTCTAAAATAGCTTAAGTAACAAGCCATCCAAAATCTTCAGTTTATTAGACTGATCATAATTCCAATAGGAATGAGCTCTTGCCAACACCTGCAAATGAAATTCATGTCTGTTTAGTGTATTTTCGTATTATAGGTTTTATATACTTCAATCATAGTTTCTTGTCCCCAACAGAAAGAGGAGTCCAATGGGAGAAGACAGGCAAAATTTCATGACTGTCTCTACATGCTACAGTAAAAGATAGAACTGATTTTCCAAGCCTAAATTAGTCCTTCTTCTCACAACTAAGTGCTGATATTCCTTTCATAGAGCAAATCTCCAAGATGCAAGACGCATGCAGTTTTCTTGCCGCCCAAATCTAGACTGCATTATGTCTGCTGAAGTGAGCTAGAGTTAACTACAGGGTGACTACAGGTTGTATCGGCTTATAAACCCTACTGTTTAATTTCCAGCATTCATTCTTCACGGACACACTTCTGAAGCAGTACCCAAGCCCTAACTGACAGAGCCCACATACCCACAGAGATCTTCATCTGAGACATAGCTTGTATATCTGCAGAAGAGAAATAGCTTCCTTAACATGTCATTTCTTCATGTCAGATTTAGAGCTTTTTCTACTACCTTCTTGGACCTTTGAAGGGCAACAAATGTAGAAACCTGATTTTCAAAATTAAACACATTCAAAACCTGCAATGACTCCACTAGCAGGAGCAGATACGCAGACTGCAGAAGTGCTTAAATCCCTGTGATTTGCGGCCTTAATTAATCTCATGGGTAAACATCAAAATGTCCCAATAATCAGTTTGATTATGCACCATAAAAACAGGTTACCACAGAAAAGCTCACCACTTCCAAGCTACCTAAGGAAAATCAGCCATTAAAAACATTTATAAATAGACTATAAGAAGAACAGGATTATACTGGGGAGGTAACAGAGGAAATAGCTCAGTGCTCTCTAAAGCACTACTGACCAAAGCCTGCTTAGTACACTTAGGGAAAATCCTTCTAAAGTGACAGAATACACTACTTGTAGCCCACTCTATTTTTGACCTTTAAGAAAGACTCCCCAAAAAATTCAGTCTACAAAACAGAGCAAGGTGAAAGAAACCCATTCTCTTACGCTCCCAGCACATGAAACTGAAACAAATTCTTTCATTTCTTCTGTGAACAAAACCACAAGAGTAGACAGGTTTTCCTAAAACAATCCTTGGGTCACAAATAGGAAACAATCAGTTCACCCAATCTGCAAAAAAATACAGAGACCATGCCAAAGAAAATCTTGCTGGAAGCAAGTCTTTCATCCCAGTCAAAGAATTGTTTCCCAAGCCAAAGTTTTCCTTTTGTTACTACCCTCCCAGTTAACAGACATGACTACAGCTGCATCAGCACAGATGCCCTGACCCAAAGGAATTTCTTGAAGACTGAGTAAAAAAAAAAGCAGAATCATGGAGTATTGGCAGTTAGAAGAACCATCAGTCTCGGTCCAGATGACAGTGTCTGCAGATAGGCGCAAAAAAGGAACTCAGAATATCACCTAAATTCTGTAGAGCTATGTTGGTCATTATTTTAATCATGTAAGGTCCTAAACCTACAAATACAATGTATGATCTTTCCACCACCTATCTTACTTTTGGGGCTGTTCACTGCTGGAGGAAGTTGATCTCTTCTCTGCTAGTTTGTCTTAAGAACAGTGAGCAGCCTGCAGGCCCAGTTCAAAACTGGAGATATGCAAGTACACTGCAGTCATGTCTAAGGTGCCTAATCCTCTGTCAACCACAGAAATCTTTCCACTCCAGAACAAGGGGGAGACTGCATGCTGCTGCACCTGAGCAACCAACAATTTTCTTGATGAAGCAGGAAATTCAAACACTTCTGATCCTACAATTAAAATAGATGCTCCAACGGTCAGACACACAAGGTAAAAGAGAGAGTTCTGCTTCCCTTGCTACCTTGCTGAGCTCCACCATACACAGAAAAAACATCCACTATGTGTTCAAAGTCTGCTAAAACCTCCTCTGACAGAGATGGTAGCTTCATTAACCAGTTTTCTAGAAACAGAGTAATACAACACTTACATAGTGCAAAACAGGTAATCCCATTTAAAATTATGGAAACCATGCATTCACATAATAAGACAGTTCTGCCCTCTCCCTGTTCCAAAGGGCAAAACTTCCTACGCTTCTGGGCAGCACAGATACACAAATATCTCATTTTCACCTTTATCTCCATGTTCATTCCTTCTCCCCAACAGAAGATTACCACTTCCTGCAATCCCTGTATTAGGACAAATCTTGAGTTTTAAAAATGCTGTTTAGTTCTTTAAGCCAGGTGTATAATCAACAGTAGACTATAGTAAGATTAAGGACCCACTGCCACAGAGGACTAGAAAAGCAATGTCACTCACTAGTGACAAGAGATTTTAACGTGTCACCCACATGTACATTTACATTGTAGGTACATCCAGTCTATCAATTAAAACTTTTTAAAAAATTCAACCCTTTCAGTATCCGCAGAAAGCAAGGCTGCATCTCACCTTCACTCACACAAGGTGGAACACCCAAACCTCTTCAATTCCCCCTTAATCAGAGGCTTGAAGTGTGACCTTGAGGGTCCCTCTCAGAGAAGGGACAGTGGGCAGAAACTAGACATATGCATGAACTGTAAATCTCGATTAACACTCCTAACTAGCCACACTTCTATTGGAATTAAGTATTTGCAGTGTCATCAACAGAAATGCTCTAATAGGTGTTGAAACAGCTCTGAAAAACCCAGGAAGCACTGTTCTGCACAAAACTGCAATGACATCAAGGAAGCAGGCGCTTCTCAGAGCAGCCACTTCAGAACCCAGGCTAATTACTACAGCTTCCCTGTGAAAGGGACACAGAACCAGTGCACACTTCTTGCAATTCACTCTAATACTCTCCACGTGGATGGTGGTTTCTCTGGTTCCACCAGTTACTGTGAACAGGCATGGTCTGAACAGCCCAGTTCTATCCAAACAGGAAGGATCCCTTCTGAAATGAGGCATCCAAAGGTCTGCTTTGGCTCCAGAAGTTGCAGGCTTATGCACGCACACAGGAGGCTGACATGAGCTGAAGTACAAGCACAAGCATTTGTGTCCAATAACCCAGCAATGCTCCATTTCCTCTTGCAAGGAGTATGAGGAATTGGAAACTGTGTCTGTATGGTGGGCAGAAGACTTAAGATGGGGTAGGAGAAGCTGAGGGGGGAAGGCTTCCTGAACTGGACACTACCTCAGAAGGTGATTGCGCTCTCTGGAGGGCAATGGACTTGAGTGGCAAGAAATTACATTAGCCGGTTAGCAGCAAAAATGTGAGAGGCTGCCACGCAGCCATCAAACATGAAAAGAGGTAAGGTGATGCCCAGCTCCTGCGTACAAAGCCAACATGATGCACAGTCTTTACATGAAGAATGTATTCAGAGTGCAAGATTTATTTCAAAGCTTTGACACTGACATGGCTACAGGCAGAGCCTTCGTGTCAAGAGTGAACAGGAGTATTTTCACCTTTTAACTTCCACTTCTCACTTACTGACTGAACATAACTTCTACCTCTGAAGCTGGTATTGGTGAGTAAGCCCTTCCAAACCCATGACAACCGCAAAAGGTGAGGAGGCTCCTATGGTCATGCCATAGAAAGAACTCAAATGATTGGTCCTAGAGAACACCCTCAGTGCACTTGGGTTTTAACTGGTAAAATAATTTTCTTTTAAAACCAGCAAAGGCCTCAATATTATGCTGTTGACTCTTCTGGGAATCAGGGCTAGATCAGTGTCTTTCTTAAGGATACACTTCTGGAGTTTCATCTCCTTGGCTTTCTGATTTGAAAGACCAGCAAATGCCAAGAAACACACACTGAAGGGTCTGAAGTAACAAAAAGGGACAAAACTTGATACACGAATCTGTAGAGACCAGCTCTCACGCACAGGAAAGTACCCGAACAAAACAGTAAAGAGAGGTTTATATAGGATTTACTGGGGGATAAAACAGACAGAGTAATGAACAACATTAAAAATCCTAAATAGCAAATCTATGGATAAGAGAAAATGAAAAGTTTGTATGTGAAGGGAAGGCATGCTGCCAGAGTGCTGGCTCTAGAGTACTTTCACCTCAACTGCTGGAAGATAGTAAGAAGTGCCGATGGATATTCTCTACCACGTATATTTGTATATGTGGATGGGAGAATGGAACACGAGCCAGAACTCTGGGGAAAGAGCAGATCCTCTTTTTCAGCTTCTGCCAGCCTGGCACCATATTTGCAGATAATGCAAACCTAAAATATTCTACCATTCAAAGCAATGTTTCCAGGAGGAGCTCCTGCACCAATACAGAATAGATATGCCTGTTCTGCTCCTGACAAAACAACATGGTTTCTCTGGCACTGAACACTATCAGATTTATTTCCAGGTTATTAAGATCTTCTTTAGAAGACCATGGCTAAGCAACATGGACAAGAGTTTTTCCCAGCTGTTCACTAGGCCACTGCTCCACTTCACACCAGCTGGGATTTTCTTGAGGATGGGAAGGAGTGAGCGTGTCTGTGAATGAGAAGCTTTCAGCATGCAGGTCAGGGCAGGCATAGGGAAGGTGAGCACAGCAAACAGCAAGCCCACCAAAGACCAGGAGACTACTGCTGAGAGCAGCAAACAGAAACACAGCATGTGTCTGGGGCAACAGTCACAGACCTTTCCCGCAGTGAAAGAGAAGCCTGACTGCTACAAGAGAGAGGAAAAAAAAAAATAATTAAAAAAAAAATCACTGAAAAGTTAAGAAATCATGACTCCCTCACTGTCAGGACTCAACAGGTAGTGATTTTTTTATAAAGTCTTTTATTTCTAGTCTCTAGAAAAAAGTATGAGTTGTCTATTTAAAGTAGCCACAGTTCTATTTGTTAATTAAATCTGGCCTCCCAGTTTAAAAGCCTTCTTTCTCTCTCTAGGAGGTCCACAGTAAGGCACACTTAAGACACCCTCATCTCCAGTCACTGTTTTCCTCTCTTTTCATCAATATTTGGTAATAATTGAAAAGACAAAAGAACCCAGAGAAACAAGGAAGAATGCAACAGAAAACCCAAGATGTCATTTAATAACAGATCGGGGATGAGGGGGCAAAAAACACAAACGAAGATGTGTCGCTCCATTCCAAGTCAAGAGAAAGGAAGAGAAATTATTTCCTTTGCTTCCCCAAAGTAATATTCTCTCAACTCCATCTGCTGGTCACTAGGATAACTGTGAAACCAAGCTGGTGTCTGGAAGCTGAACTTCACACATTGTACTCCTAACCCCTGTAGAAATACTAGATTTACTGGTATGTCCATGTAGAAGCCATCTATTACAACACCTGGAACACACAGCACTGCAGACAGCGCAAAGCTTCAGGAAGTTTGATGGAAAAGTCTAACAGGATTGCCCCCACTGACAGCACATCCCAGAGTCTGGGTACTCCAACATCAAGAGGCTCTGGTCCCCGTATAAGCTGCACACTGCAGCGAGTGCCAAAGTGCAGAGCATGGCTCACTGCCATAGTCCCACAGAGATTTTGCATAATCTCACTACAGTCAGAGCATCGCCAATCCTGCAGCAAACAATTTAAGTAACATCGAAACTCAACAGTGTGTCACCAAAACTTCCCCGAACATCAGAAACATCTACATTTCTAAAACAAGTCATTCATTCAAGATTTTAAGCTGCCAAATCTGTAAAGAAAACTGACTGTATCCTGTAACAGTCATACAAAACAACTGCTAATATTCAGATCCACAGTTAGCAAAACAAAAAAATAAATCCATCCAGCTGGCACTGAAAATTAATACCTTAATGCTGACCTTTTAATCATTTTAATACCATAAGGTTTGTTATTTCTATCCTAATTAAATAGATTATACCAACATGTTTCTCAGGGTCTAGTGTAAGGGCTGGAAGATGCCATGAACTAACGCTTCTGAGAACCACTTCGCTCAGGAGGTGGGGAGCCAAGAGAGTGTTCTCTTGGAGAGGGGCAGCCTGAATTCAGATTAAAAAAATCTACTGTTGCAGCAGAGGTTTATCCTGGCTGCCAGTGTGAGGTCTATGCCTCACAGCAGAAAAACTCCCGATCAGTATTTAGGACAGGGATACCACAGGTAAAGATGCTTAGAATAACATGGGTTAAAAACATCCCATCTTTTGCTTCACTTTTCCAGCTTACACAAGGTTACAAAGAAAAGCAAAAGGAGTGTTAAGAAATTCCTGCTTTTCAAGACTAAGGGGCCTTAAGACAACAGCTGCACCTTTCCATTTCTTCTTCTTTTATTTAGATGTTCTTATTGGTAACCAAGGTGTTTAACATCATGCTGGAACCTGGTTTCCTGGGCCAGACATGCCACATATAACCAATGGTTTCATTCACATGGGCTTGTCTCTCATGGAGGAGTATTTACAGGGCCCTTTAAGATAAAGGTAGTATAAAGGGCTGTTTTAGCAAGATATGTGGCTCCCACCTTCCAATCATTTCCCAAATGCCCCTGGAGGTCCCCTTAAAAAGATGTAGTTGGTATTTCACTTGCTGTAGTAGACTAATCCTCCACAGGTTCATTTTTGACAGATGGTAACGTAACTTTTACACTTCACTCCTGCCTCCTTCAAGAAACAGGACAGGCAATGTCTCCAGCAGATCACGCACAAAGCCAAATGCCTCAAACCAAACCGTCATCTCTAGGGTCCTAAAGCATCATAGTACATAGAAAATGGCAAAGGGATTGCAGCAAGAAAGCATGGCACAATAGTTCATATACTGCAACTCTGCTCTGGGGAGCTGCCTCTGTCTCAAACAACTTTTCACAAGGGCTATTTGAGTCATATTTTAGTTGCCCAACATGAGACACAGACAGCACTTCCATGAGTTATGGAAGCATACATCTAGCTGAAGTAAACGTTATTTTACCCGTAACATCTTAACATATGAAATGAGGAAGGCTTTAGCAAGCCAGAGCCTACAAACCTCAAGTTCAGAGTCAGCAGATTCTTCCAGTCTTAGTCTTTTTGTGCTTCTCAGCCTCATGTTTAAAACTGGGGCAACACATCTTTATCCCAGAGAGGCACTGTGAAAATTAAACAATCTGAAGTATGTGCCTGCTCCAGTGATGACTGCCACAGAAAACTCTGTTTGGAAATGACTGTCTGAGCAAAATATATTACTACATCCAGACAGCAAGGCCCACAGCTACACACAGAGCATCAAAAATAGAACAAAATGTTGACTAGATGCTCTTTCAGAGGGCACTGTTCATATTGTACGTTGAACAGAGCAAAGTCCCTGTGGAAGGAATAGCATATGGCCATGTATGCGCTATTACCAAATAATTACACTGCCTTACCCACTGCTGCCAAGTAAAGGTTAAATTTTAACAAGTCTGACATTTCCTTTTAAATTCTTGGCTTTGCAATAAAAATGTTTAAATGGAAATTTCAGTTTTCAAAGATGAAAATTCCACCCCATCAGGACTGTAATCAAACTCTAACCACAGCATGACCCATAAACAGGGTTTGACAGTACAGATGTCTATCAGCTGGAATGGCCACTACTTTCTGTATTGGCTTGAGGAGAAAAAGATATATTGGACACACAAAGCTTTTGACACGTGAGAAACAAAGAAAGCACTGATTGTCCTTTCAGAAAACAAGTGATATTTCTGACAATTTAAAGAAACTGCAATTGATGGCACCGGGAAAGTAAGTTTCCCTTGCTGTATTCCACATCTTGGACAAGACAGGAGAAAGGAAACTAAGTTTTTTTTCCTTTTACTTCCTTCCCAACCACTGGACAAGCCTTGATGGCAAATGCCTTTTTTGTTCCCACCTGAGTATCTGCCATTACATCCTATACTAGTAAGTGAGTACATTAAGATTTAGGCTTCCCAAACCCTGGTATTTAGATGAGCACAAAATTAGGCTTCAGAATGATCCAATCCCCGAGATGAACACAGCACTTTGGGGGAGGATTTGCAGGTTCTCTGCAGATTCAGGGCAATAATTCATTTGATTTATACATGATCCAAACTTAAAAGTATTTTAAAAACAAAATTAGAAGAGTTATGCAGCAAATTGTCTTTTAGAACTATTCTGCATGAGTGGAAGTGGTATTCTGAACATGGTGTTAATTCTAGTCACTAGCCCCTTTCCATAATCATAAGCAGTAAACAACAGATGATATTAAGCAAAGATTTCACAGTGTAACTAAAGGAAAATCAGGAAGTGGTCCTCTAAAATCAGGAGAAAAGAGGAAGTTTATTACACTCTGTTTCCCTCTCGTATTTAGCCTTGTTAGTGACAAGCAGATAGCAAACGCACTGATGGAAGGACAAGCATTGCTTGTGCCAAAAAAAAAAAAAAAAAGCTAGTTTTCTAGTTAAATTGAAAAATAAGCAATTTGCATCTTATGGAAGGTTTTACAAGTTTCTATAGTAACTGCTACCACGTACAAGAATATAAAATTCAACAAGCTGGAGTTTCCATAGAAACAACACAAGCAGTTTGATTAATACGCAGACATACTGAGACAAATGGGAATATTTCATTTCACTTTATAAAGAAAACTCTAGTAAACAGAATACTACAAACTGGGCAAGGTATCCTGATAAGAACTATTCTCATAAGCTTGTGAGCTGCAAGTCACACACAATAGAAACTGAAAAGCATGTGGCATGTTTACCACTTCAGATTCAAAGGATATGAAAGGTACCATGTTGTTTCAGGAAGCTGATGTTCTAACACATTATAACTGATTTAGGAATTTAAACTTACAAACAGCACTTACAGAGAAGATGTTTTAATTTTGTTTGGAACTAAATGTACCAGACAAAATGAAAGGAAGTAATACAATTCTTACAACAAAGCACTGTGATTTCTTAGAAAGTTAAGTTACTGCACACACTACAGAATGGCAACGAGGAAGCACAGGGCAACTCCGATGTTTAAACGACTGTGGAATAGTGGCCCAGTAATGCTGCCGAAGCTGTATCACCCAAGAATTTAGAATGCATGATTGAGATAAGATGAGTAAGGGAAACAGGCAAGTACGACTCACCATGTTTGGCACACTGGTGACAGGAGTACTCTTGATGTCAGCCGGAAAGGGAGACAAACTATTTGCCATGCCTGGCTTGCTTGGTAACTGAGGATTCACTCCTGTAGCTCCCATCTGCTGCCCTCCAGTTTGACTGAAAGGCTGCCCAAAGGGGCTAGTGTTACCTGTCATTCCCATCTGGAAAAGAATGAATGAAATTATTATCACCTCTTTAATTCCAAAGGGACATTAAGAAAACATATGTCAAATATTGATCTTTGCATTCACAGAGAACAAATTCTAGTGTCAGTTACTCAATAGTATATTATCAGTTTTACAACTTTAAATAAAAGCATCAACAAAAAATTTTACAAATTTACAGTTGTGTGTCTCAAGCCTTGCAATTTAACTTATAAAATCATTATGAAAATGCAAACGGGAAAACAAGAACTATCCTTCCTAATCCGCATTGACAGACATTACTTTTTTCAGCACTGGAAAAACTTCTGAAAACCAACAAAACCTCAAATCCTGTAATACTTTGTGCACTCTGCACAAAGCATAACTTTGTACACAGACTAGAAGAGAGGGGAACATACAGAGCCATCTAGCAAATGCTCATCTACTTATGATTTCGTATTTTAGGAAAGATGTCTGAGCAAAACATCTATCCAAGGCTGACATCCTTGACAAATCAGACCCCCAAAAACTCTTTAAGAAGGGCAAACAGAAACATGACCTCTTCCAAATGAGTAAAGAGAAATGCCTCTTCTCCATCTGAAGAGGATTTCGCTCAAAGAGCATTCTCTCAAGAGAAGTGGTGAAATCTCTATTACTTGAGCCAGTTAATATTACACTGGACAAAAGGTCCTGAGAAGACATTTTAGCAGGAATTTACTTCTTTCAGTGAGGACAACTAAGACCAGGACTTTCCTTCCCCCTCCAAACAAAGAGGAAATAAAAGCTGACAGATCGCGTTTGTGCTCCCCCCTGCCCCACACTGGGAGAATTTCTAGATGACCGTATCACCTGTCAGAATGTCTTAAATATAAATCCAACAACTGTGCGAGTCTTGAAATATTAAATCGTATTTTCTCCTTCCTTTTACCTGTTCAGCCCATCTACACACAACACAGTGGTTTTCCATGGTCCTGGTCTTTTCACTCTCCTTGCCATCAGGGATTCAGGAGGACTATTCCTGTGGCTGGAAGAGGAACTGCACACATCAGTTCACCAGTGTAACAGCCTCATCATAAGGAATTGCTCAGTGCTTTTTTACGCTTACAGGAATCGGGTTGTATGACCAGCTGAAGCAGCACTGGTTAAGAGCACTGAATTACATCGGGGCAGAGTCCAATAAACACAGTTTGACTGTGCTTTGTCCTCTTTGTCAGTGTACTTTGTACACTTGGGTTTCAGACAGCTGGCACAACCACATTCGAAGCAGCTTTATGTTAGGAAATACTCCCTTAACCTGCATCCTACCAAGTGGTTATTGCCAGATTCAGGCCTTTTTTCAACTGTACAAACTCTGAAAATGTTACAGAAAATCTTGACCCACTATATACAAGTTAAAAAAACCAGCAGCTGTTCCTTGTCAGTGTAAAGAGGTTATCAGGTATGTGCTGTCTTCCACTGTAAAGCTGGATAATTCAAGCAGCATTTAAGTCCAGAAAACACATTGCTTAACATCATCAAAAAATTAGCAGTGAAGACTGCTCTAATAGAAAAATATGGCCACTATCACACTGCACAAATATTAACAACTATATTTTTTTTATTTCTGTAGGACTGTATGTCAGGGCTTTAATATTGCTATTTTGGCAAATTTTCTCTGAGGAATTAATAGTGAAGTATTTAATAAACTTGCCCACTCAGCCCACTATTTCAGACAAAGTATGAGAAAGGATCATATGATACCTACAGCTACTCATTAATACTATGATGGTGTATCAGACTAACAGTGAAGAAAATTTCTGAAACTAAAAGTGAGATCTTGAGAAAGCAGCTTATGACTACTCAAACCTTTCAGAGGCCAGAAATAGGAACATTAGCTGTTTGGCTCTTACTCCGTTTCCACTTTTGTCTAAATCCCCAACTTCAAACTTCATTCATTTGTAAACATAATCTAGGAGTGCAGCACAGGCTGGGATTGACCCAGCTAGGGAGAAGCTCTGGGGAAAAGGACCTTTGGGTCCCAGTGGACAGCAAACTCTATATGAGTGAACAGTGTACAGCTGCAGCAAAGGGTAAGAACAATGGCATTTCCAGCAGATAAAAGGATGCCATTATCACACTCTACTCAATGCTTGCCAGGCCACACCTGGAGTACTGTGCTCAGTTTTGGTCCTCGCTATACAAGAAAGATTTGGACAGGCTGGAGAGGGTCCAGAGAATTGCAACGGAGATGATCCAAGCCATATCAGAAAAGGCTGAGAGAGATGGGCTTGCTCAGCCCAGAGAGAAGAATGCTCAGGAGAGACCTGATCACCAGGGAAGGAGACAGGAAAGACCCAGTGCAGGCAACAAAGTTGCCCAACACCCACTTGTTCAGTTTGTGCAGGGTAACTTTCTAAGCGTCAGCAGAATCTTAAAACACAGCTGAATTTTCAAAAAGCGGGAGATTTTCTTTAGGCAGTGAGGAATATTAAGCAAATTTTACACCAAATTCAAGTTCTTGCTCCAAAAGAAAGAGAGGTTTTCTTCATCTCATTTCATTCTCAAGAAAGATTAACATTTTTATTACAGGAAAAATATCATAAATATTTGTCTCAAAAGATAAAGAACAGAAAATTTCATTTTAAGTTTGTTACAACTCTAAGCCACTAGAACATCCCAAAGCATCAGCGAACTACAATACTAACAGGTTTATCATATTAAAATATTTTCTTTTCAACAGATCTTGTTATTAAACATATCACAACTCAGTACAATAAAGCAACCTGTCAAGCCTTCCAAACTGAGTGCTTAATATGATGATGATAATTTCTCCTCTTCTAGGTGATCATTAACTAACAGATACCTGATTGAAATTTTAAGAAATGCCTCGCTATTCTTTGAAACCAAGCCAGAAGCAGAGCAACTTCCATTTGAAACATCGTGGTTTTTCAAACCTGCTATCTGCCACCTGGTGTTCCAATTCTAAAGCTGTTTTTCAATTGATTAAAGGAACCTAAGGCTGAAAATTATACCAGTCTACAACTATAAAAAAAGCAGGTAGTTAGATAATACTGTAAAACATTAGACATGTCCTTTAACCTACACTTTAATTTTTTTTGTAAATTATGGCCACCGAAACAAACTGCTATAGACTTTTTTTGTTTGAAGACCATCTTAAAAAATACATCTTAAAAGGTGGTAAGATCTTTCTTTTATGGCAGTCCCTGAAGAAAATATGGAGACAAAAGTCAGGAGGGACCATATACAAGATGAGTTTATTAAAGCTCAGAGATGTTTACAGTTTCAGGTCTTCTAAGCTCAGTTTTGCCTCAGAGGAGTTAAACTTACTAATGGAACTGTGATTTCCAGAGACAAGAAGGGCACACCACAATGCAGGAATTGCTCTAATGAACTCTTATCTATTTGTAATAGTTTTCAACCTAGGCTGGGATCAACAAGGAATTTTAGCAGCAGAACAACCTGCTGACAAACAGCATTAAGATAACAGCCTTTCAGAGCTGTTACTAGTAACCTAAAGAGCAGCTCATTTACTCCAGCAGCAAGCACCTCCAGCAAACACAGCCAGCAGCAAAGCAAAGCATTGCCAGCACCTCACCAGTGCAAAGGCAGCAAATAGGAGGTGGAAGAAAAGCAAGAATGGGGTAAAACCCCTGCATATCAACACAGAAAGATATCTTACTGCATAAGGCACTAGCTGGCATTTCCTGGTTAATCTGAGCATCGAGATAATGTGACCTTCCTCAGAACTTCATTTAAAGCACTGTTAATTGAAATCTCAAAAAACAACTGGCAAAATATAATCAGATGATCAAGCCTGCACGTAGTAAAGATTTTACACTGCTTACTCATTCTGCAAACTGAAACCAGCAGCTCCAAACCAAGCGACTCAGAAGGCTCAATGCTTCTGCCTCTTCCTCCAGTTCTTTTCCAATTTGAAACAAGGGGGCAGGTGCAGGAAGAAGGCATACTCAGAAGACCTTTGTTTTTACATTTAAGTCATTAAAGATGACAAACCAGCATGAACATGGGAGCTAGCAACCTGGTAAGAATGGTCTTTTCATGCAGGACTCTGAGCCAACACAAAGATTTGTATGTTGCTTAAAGTTTATTAAATTTACTTTCCTGGAAGGAACAAAATCAAAGGCTATCCAGTGTGAGCTGTTTCTTTTTTCACCTGCAACAAATGGGCATGGATGTGTGCATCACAGATCACTCAAGATTCAACCTATTAGCATGGTAGCTGGTGCACTTCCCTCACAACGGAAGCAGAAAGCTCTCTGAAAACCTGGGTTATGTTGCACTTCACTCCCATTTTGCACTAAGCTTAAGGATGGATGTTTCTTCTCCTGTTGCCTTCTCTTCTTTTACATCAGTTCATTCAACTGTCAGTTGATTTCCTTTCTCAAGCACCATTTTCTGTAGGCTATGTTCTCTGATCTCTATCCTGCATGGCTCCTTTCAATCCCTCCTCATCCTGTGGCAACTCATGTTTTATCCTCATGTTTCTCTGTCACAATTTCATGCAACTCCTGCTTCTTGTCTGGTTCTTTGAGCTCACAACTGCAATGACTTCTGACAGAGTAAAGCAGACATTTTCACAAGCAAGGTGTTCTCTATGCAGCTGTTGATCAGTTGTGATGGGGGAGACGCAGAGGTGCTGAAAACCTCCCTAGCACGGAACCGTAAGTCAAGGCTAGAAGCACCTGAAGAAGTAGCATGATTAATGCAGGAAACCAGCTTAAACACATTATTTCTACTCTAAAATAGTTCTTCTCAGAAACAGAATAATACTACTCTCCTTTAATGGAAAAAACATTTAATTTAATAATTTGGCTATTCCAGAAAGACAAGCAGATTCTGTTCCCTTTTATATCACTATGGCAACTCTCTAAGATACTGGAATCTATTATTGAGAGCGGATAGGAAATAGGGTATTTCACTATACTCTCACCAGCCAAGGAAGGCAAAAACTTCCAAGCTGAAAAAAGAAAACCAAACCTTTGTTTAGCTAACTTGGACTACACAAGTTTCAAGCAGCAGGTGCAAGAAGTACTTCTCTTTGGTTTATTTTTTGGTTATTTTCAGAACAGCAATTCAATTTTCTCTATCACCTGGAGCTTCACAGATATTACAGACCAAAACTGTAACCAAATTTATATACCTCATCTGATGGCTCAACTCCAAGCTGGTGGGACTGAAATGAGAAGTTCACCAGTCTAATTTAAAAGATACCTTAGGAGCAGACTGGACCTTTGTAATATGCCATTTCTTCTATTTTTAAAAGCTTACCCTTTTCCTCCCTTCTTTATCAGTGCTGACATACCACAGAACTTCCTCTAGCTGAACATCAAGGAGCTTTTCTCTTTGTACATGAAGCATCTAGGCCATAAATAAATACTGTCCTTTCCTCCTACTCTTAAGTTTTTATTAACTGTCCCTTCACCTTTACCACTACAGCCATTTATTTCATTCAGTTACTTCATTACCACATATTCCTCTGATGCTCCCAAGACATACAACTACTACAACATTCTGCGAAAACCATTCCCTGTTACAAGCACTCAATTTCCTATTCACAATCCCTTTTTTTAGCTTCCCCGCCAATATGCTGTCATAAACCACAAGATTGTGCACATTTCTTCTCCTTACTACCCATTTTCCTTTAGGCAACTCTGCTCTCCTCTGCCTGCCCCAGCCCACCTTTCTCCAGAGTTTCCAAACGTAATAAAAGAGACTGGCAGGACAGACTGAGCGCACTATCAGTTTTCTTACAGGAGGAAAGCATCCTCATTGCAAGCACATACCAAGAAGCAGTGCCCACCTCTGACAACACTCCAGTTCTGTATCTTGCACCACCACTGCCTACATAATGTTAATTTCTTTTTTTGTTAGTTGGTCCAGACAGATTAGTCCAGGGGAAGAAAAACAAAACCAAAACCCCCACCTTATCTTTAAGTTAAATGTTGGTTTTCATTAAGTTTTAAAGCACTGACTCTTCTGTACAGAAATGGAAGGTTATAATGGCAAAGTATTTAAAACCAAACCAAAACAATACCACCAGATTTGGACCAGCCTGAGAACAGCAAAACCACTGAAAGGTTGATACGAGAATCAAAGAGCTCAAAGCAGCACGTGTTCAGCAGAAAATAAGTCTGGCTGAAGTAATCTGATTATGATCCAATTCTGTAAACTAAAAATAGTTACCATTAATATTCAGTTTGGTACCTACCAGATTTTTAACTAGAAAACAGTCCTAGAAAGAAAGGAAGCAAGCTAGACAGCTTGGCTGGACTTTGAAAGCTGTGAATCTGCAAAGTGCTTGAACAACAGCTCTGAGCTCTCAGTATGACAACAGGAGGTTTGAAAAGAAAACTGGGTAAGCATGCAGTGACCTCTTTATGTGTTTGGCTTGATGTGAAAGCTATTGCAATGACAACGATCATGCTGAATTAGTTCATGAACAGTATGTAAAAACGACAGGATTTAGAAAAGCCTCAAGGACTATTCAAAGTACTAAAATGCATGGCTGCAACAGAATCTAATTGCAATCATACTTAATTTATTTAGCTTACTATTTAAGATTATTAATTTGCTTATCTTATTAAGGACTGAAGTGAACCTAAAGTACCAATTTAGGGAATAGGAAGGTGATAACAGGAATATTTTCTATTTAGCAAAGACAAATCAACAGGGAAGAGCTGAAGCTCTTCCACTTCAAAGCAAAAATTAGAAAAAATGTAAGTGACCAAATATCACTGAAGTTCTTAAGATTAATGCAATCTTTTATCTAAATAGTGTGTGCTTTTACTCATCAACAGGAATTAATTCACAAAAGCCGTGACCTATAATCAGAGGTATCACGTCTGACTTTATCACTGTTATTTTTATATGTGCAATTCTTTATTAAATGGAACCCAATAATTGAAAGGGAATTACAAGTTGCCTTCTGCTTGTCTATACGGAAAGGTTGAGAAGAAAAAGTTACCCCAGGAAGTAAAAATCATTTAAGACTCTGATGAAGCTGCCGAGATCATTAAACAAACCCAGAGACAAGTACCAAAGTCTAGGAAAGCAGAGGTACAGAACAGAAACCCCACCAAAAAAATGACATCAAAACACTGCATCTTCCTTGGCACCACAGAACCATACTAGACAGAACATGGTTTAGTGCAGCTTCAGATGACTGCTCTTCTATATGACACAAGATCAAGACAAGGGTGGACTGCAAGACAGAATTTCATTCACGCAATCCAGCAGCAATTAAGCTGCCTCTTCAGACTGACAGCGATTGCAGTAAAGTTGTTAGCTGGGTAACCTAAGGAAACTGAGCTTAAGCAACAGTGCTGTGACTATCGGTGTCCCATCTCCCCCTCGCTTCCTCCAATCAGTTTAATCACTTTGTAAATCACTGGTCAATTTGACCCATTTTTGTTAAAGGTCTCACAGATAATTAAGTTCCTAAATAGAGAGATGGACAGGTAGATTATGACACTCAGATTAACATCTTCATGTAGGAAAGGCACAAAGACCTCTGCTAGTCCCCACCATGTTTAGCAGAGGACAATGCACCCACGGCTCTCAAAGAGCCACTGTTATTGCCAGCTAACTCCTGTCAGCACCTCAGAAAGACTATCTGAGGACATGGGAGGAAACTGAAAGTACTACAGGGAATGGTTCAGGAGACCCCTGGGGAGGGGTGCTGTGAAGAACTACAGCCTCTACAGTACAGCATGAGGATATACAGCCAATCTACTAGGTATGCTACTCTCATCCATTTTGGCAACAGAAAAATAGAAAGGTCAGACCTTTTCTCCCCCCACTAAACTGTTCCCATGTCTCTGAATCTGACAAGATAATTACAAGAGGAAGACAAAGACAGCCTTTTTAGTGAGCCACTGCTATCCTTACATTCTTCTGGACTTCTCTATGTACAAAACCTAAAATCAATTTAATTTTAAGACCCAGATTTACAATTTGAGTTATTTCAGAGAACAGAAAATGCATGTCATAATTAAGGAAAGAAGAGATAGAACAGAGACATCTTAGACATGATCTCTTATGATAAACCGCCAGGTCTTCACAAACTAATAGTAGTGTCAAAAAGCTGCATACGTGAGAGCTTGCCTGTTCAACAGTATAAGCTGCTCTAGTAAGACACATCTATCACTCACTACTGCTTTTTTCTAAATCCCTTGTATTTGCAAAGAACCTTCCCCCGACTTCCTCCTGTTGTATCGCTGAAATAACCCAGTGTGAAATAACATGCTAAATACTGAGAAGACAGTAACGATTTCACCCTTCAAAAGCTACCTATGAACAATGATTCAGTTTTCTGAATGCCTGAGCTGCAACTTTAGGGTTATAGTATCATCAATAGCCCTTGGTTGTCGGAGCAACTGTGCATAAATAATCCAACCCTTCCAGAGCAGTTGCAACTCAGCATCTGACATGCTTCATCCAAAATCTATTTCATTACCAACACATTAGGGACACCTTTTCTCTCCCTATTTTTTAACAGCAAGTTGGTACAAAATGGGAATTCTGTACTTCCCACTATAACCCACAGATCCAAGAAGTATCCTTTGGGTTCAGCATGAACAGAATGATTTTGGTATACAGACATAAGTATACTGCTCTTGCCTCCAAGTCATTACTGTCACAAGTCACCACAGAACAGAGATGATTCAGAACCTCTTCAGTACTTGCCAGCAAGGCATCGCAATCCCTTGCACCCTTTACTTTCTTCTTTTATGGGCCTCACCAAAACCAGTCACTTAATACTCCATTATCGGACTAAGCCTTCAAATCCCCTGTCATCAAATTACTACACCTACTTAAAATCCAGGCTTTCAACACACAACTTGGTTAACAAGCTCAGCATTTTGTCTCCCTTCTCTCTTCCCATTAACTGAAATGATTCTGCTACCAAGAAGTGCGTCAGCTTGCTTGGCTTAAATAATTACAACTTTCTACATTATGATCTTTCTTATCTTTTGCTTAAGACAAGGAAATGAAGCAGTCGGGTGTCTCAGAAGTTATCAGTTAAAGTATGCAAGGTACTGTGAATGTAAGAGTGTATATGCACTAAGTAATGGGAGAACATCAGGAATTCAGACTGACAGACAATTCAGTTGCTTTTAACAGTCTTAGTAAGCAACAGTGAAAGAGGACAGACCTCCTTTCAGAAGGCTTCTTTCAGCTTCCCAGAGTGGTAACTCCAAGAGAGAGAGAGACTAATGCTCTGCCATCTGCATTGCTTCACCACTGGTTCCCACAGAATTTAACACACTCAATTTTGAGAGCTGCTATGACCTAGCATCAACTGTCTGGAATTAAGCCCCTTCTCAGTCCCTGTGTGCTACTGCCACAACTCCACTCAGCCGCTTCACTTACACACCAAGTAAATTGCTGCTTTCCAGGCAGGCACATGCCAAAGACATTGCACTTTGGACTCTTACCTCCCTCTGGTATGAAACATGAATCTCTGACACAAAGCAAGGTCCACATAACCGATGAAGGCTCTCCAAGAAGTGTAAAAGAGAGCTCCACTAGGAATTTACATCCATGTGTAAAGTGGGAAAGACAGGCTTTCTTTATTATGTTGGCACCATCTTTTATCTGTTTACTGACAAAAAACCCCAAAAAAAGTCTCTACTAATTACTATTTTATCCTATAGTAACATGCTCCACAAGAAAGTCTCCATGGTGCTTGGGCTGTATATGCCAGAGGGACAGATGGAGAAGCAAGGAAAAGATTAATCATTTCATGGCAGAAAGCCAGTGGTGTTACCAAATAAAAAAAAAAAAAAACCTTGGTTTCAGTGCAGGACCAGGGGCAGTACCTTTACCTCAGCTGAGGTGAGAGCTCACCCAAACCAATCTGCAGATTTGGAGGTCTGACAAAAATACTCATTTAAAAATACTCACTTTGGAAGTCAGTAACAAGAATGCCTTAAAAAGTAAAAAAAAAAAATCAAGAATCAGTTTGAGAATTAAATCGTGACCTGGCAAGCAGCATTCAGAGGAAGCCTAACTCGCGCTTTAGTCTCCACTCCCCTACCTAAGCTAACTGCTCTAATAAAAGCCTACTGCGACAGAAGCATTTAGAGAGTCTTGCTCTTCAGCAGTAAACTAACTCGAAGAAAAATACTCAAATGCCAGGAACAATTGTCATTTACTTCATCCTTTATTAGAGGATGACAGGTTTGGTAAAGCTAGAAATAACATTTTAAAAATCTCCTGAAGAGAAGACCAGGTGTTTTATTACCACTCCTAACAAGATTTGAAATTCTCTTCCAAGCATCTCACAGAGGTCAAAGACAAATTTAAGTTATTCCAGGGCAACACGACCACTTCAAAAGTGTACAAATGTTTCTGCATAATTACTGAAATACAAAAGGTGGGATTGCATGGCAAAGTGCTCCTTACAAATGGCTGGATATATAAAGAACAAACTTTCAATATATTCAACTAGAAATTAACCTTTTCCAGGAGGAAAAAAAAAAATAAAAAATAATCAATTAATCACATGCTTGCACTGTGAATTGCCTTAGGAAAGAAAATGTCTCCAAAATTGTGCACAAGCCTGAGCACTGATACAACCAAATATACTACAGGAAAAATCAAAGTAATTTCTGCACTGAGCAGCACTGCTGTACTTACAAAGCAAAAACAAAGCTCAGGCAGCTTACTTTGTAACAAGTGTCACCTCTGCAAATAAAAACATTAAAACTCTAATAGATAATTAGCCACAATTGATCAATGCATTCCAATTGCTTCAAGAACTTCTATGAGGGCCAAGCAGAAAAAGACACTTTCTCAAGATAAACAAGACATATTCCTACCACATAAGGATAGAAAATTAACAAGAACTGCTAAATTATCTAAATATGCTTAAAAAGTTTGTTTCATCCAAAAAATATAGTTTGGACACAAACAATTCAACTGCACTTACAAAGAGGATTTTGAAAGAATGAAATTCAGTTAAGGAACACCTCTACAAATTGTATATTCACAGACCAAAATCTTTCTGAGTTACTTCTAGAAGCAGAACCTGTGTGTACTAAAACACATTAGTACACACAGTGTGTACTAATGTCACATCAAACCAGAATTTTCTTATTCTAACAAATTTCTAATTCTAATTTTGAGTTAAGATCTAAGTTGATCTCAACTCCCTGTCCTCCCTCAATTCCTCTACTTCATCATCATCAAGCTAAATGGAGGTTTCTAAACCAACACAAAGTTAATGCTTCTTCCTTTATTCTCTGTATCACAGATATTAGCCTTTTGAAACACACCCAACAGGTCACAGAAGAACCTACAGATGTGGCTACCAGCACCTCAGCAGTTTTGAAGTCTCTACAGTTCACTAGAGACAGACAAGAAAAAGGAGAGTACAACATTCTTTAAAAACTTTAGTATTATTTGGAATAAACTGTTTCGGTAAGAAAAACAGCTAACACTATTTAAGAGATTCTTTCCCATTTATCTCGCAGAAGGTCACCTAAGACACATTACCAGGTAGTCTGTGTGATACAACAGCCTACAAAGAGGTGGAGAAAAGGCATTAGTAGCTCGACAGACTAACAGCAACAGGAAAGGTGTCCCAAAAATATAATGAAAAGAGGTTTTCTGTTTCCCTTCCTTACCATATGTACTGTTCTTGACAGACATGAGTCCTAAGAAGAAAGTGGACATGCTGAAGGAAGAGACTGTGCTTCTAAGAATTAATTATTCTATTTCAATCCAGAGCTGGGGGGTGGAGGTATCTTTCAAACAGACAAGAAACAAATTTACACCACAGGTTGCATTAAATACACTAAAAGGGGAAAAAAATATTTTAAAAATCAATAAAGTTCACTCTGAACAACCACTTAGCACAAATATCATAGCCTGAAATTAGTAGTAACTAAGGAGAAACAGAACTATAAATAATTTACACAGCTGAAATAATACTTAAATAACTCTAAGAGTCAAATACGTTTATTTTGAAACACCACATCGACTCCAACAGTTACCATGAAACATCCAGTCTTTCTGCAGAAACAGGCTCTCCTGGAATAACAATTCACGTGAGCCTACCAGGAGACTTCTCAACAGGTTTTTAAACAAGGCAAACTATGGCTGTTTTTAAACACATGCTTAAAATTGAACAGTGTGAACAAAGGCCTGCACATACATCCCTCTCACCAAAAGCAACCTGCACACAGCAGTGTCCGGAAACTTACTTTAACGCAAAATGCCCAGAATCAGACTAATGAAGCAAACATAACTCATTCCAAGGACAAAATATCATCTTTGACTGATGGTGTTCCAACACTTTACCATTTCCAGGGGAGCACAGAATCACAGAATACTGGACTGGAAGGGTCCTCAAAGATCCTCTGGACCAACTTATTCAGCAAAGCATGACCTAGACTAGATGCCCCAGCACCCTGTCCAGCTGTATCTTAAAAGTGTCCAACATCAGAGAGTCCACCACTTCCCTGGGGAGATTATTACAATGGCTGATTGTCCTCACTGTGAAAAATCTTCCTCTTGTGTCCAGTCAGAATCTCCCCAGAAGTAATTTTGTGCCCATCACCCCTTGTTTTTCCCACATGACTCCTCATGAAAAAGGAGGCTCCACCTTCTTTGCAGCCACCCTTAAATACTGGAATATGGCGATCAGGTCTCCCCTGAGCTTTTTTCTCTTGGCTGAACAAACTCAGTTCTCTCAAAGGGCTGCCCAGTTCTTTGATCATCTTTGTAGCCTTTCCCTGGACTCTTTCCAGACTGTCCACAGAGATCCTCCTATTGTAAAGGTAGCTATTTAATTTAGTCCATTTGCCAAAAATTTCAAACGGCACTTGTTTTTTGTCAGTTTTCTAAAATCCCCTGAAAAAAATAGAATACCCCACAGATAGAACACCATAATGCTGCAGTCACTCGGAAAACTCAAAACCTTTCCACCCCAAAACAGCAGCACCACCCAGAGACTGCTAAAGAATCTATATACTACTCTCTTCTAAAAGTCTATTTCAGACAGGTCCTTTTGGCAAAGATGTTCCTATATTTAACATGCTGTAATTTCATTATGAATCATTCTAAAACAAAGGCACTACTGAATCCCTTTTATGGCACAGTACACTGCTTATTTGCCAAACCTAGAGCAGATTCATACACACACATACCAAAGAACATTACTATCACTTTGGGGCTTGAGCATTTTCAGAGCTTGTAAGTACTAACATTTCCAGATGCTACTTAGGTAGTTTTTGTAGCACCAGGAGTTCAAAAATCATCTGCAGTCCTCATTCATGGAAATCTAAATTCTACAAAATACTTCTGGCCTTAGAATTGAAGCTATTGCTGCAATTACATATACAGTTCAGACACAAATAAACTTACTGTGCCACTTTTCTCCCTGTTTTTTCTGGAGTAAATACTTTTTACTGTAGCAGCAAGACAGACAAAGCTGCAGCAGTCAAAATGTCTATATATGCCACACAAATGGATTTAGGCTTCCAAACCACCAATTGTTTCCTCTGAATATTCACAGGAAGAAAGGAATATTTTTACTTGCCCTCAGCCCTGCAAAGTAGCAGTTGTGTAAGAATTCAGTACTTTTTTATTGAGATGTGGGGAGAAACTGTATTGAAACATCCTTTCTCATTTAAAAGTTAATCTTTAAATAAAGGTGAAAACTAGCCTGCCCACTATAAGGTAGACTTAGCCATGCCCTGTGTAGCCTCTTGTTTGAAATTTCAACCCCCCAGCTAAGTGAGGAGATTTCAAAATCCCCAAACACAACTTTTAAATGTAATGTTGGTTTTTGTCTGACAGTAAAACGTGTCCCACTTCAACAAAGTGGTTTTCTTCTGTGGAAGCTGCAGAAAAAGAACTGCCTCCTCTCACTGTTCTTCCACTCCTGATCCATTTCTTAGGCACGTTGACACAATGCTGTAAGTAATTTTCTGATTTCCTGCATTGACTTTTTCCTAAGGAAACAAGCAACCAGCATTTAGTTTTCAGGCCATAATACTGGCTGCTCTGACACATTCCTGCATGTAATTCCAATTACAGGATTCCCAGAATAATCATAGCTCATTATCAAATACAAACATTAAGTTTATCTTTTAAGTAAGGAGAAATTTTGAGGCCTGCTAAAAGGTTTTGTCATCAGAAATGCTTCTGTGAAATAGCATCTATGGGCATGACTGCACTCTATTAAAAAAATTACTACGACAAAGACACTTCCTTCTGACTGAAGTAACCAGGTATTTTGTAACAGATCAACATGTAAGTTGGCAGGTGTTCCTCCCTCCCAATATCCGAGTCATTTTTTACCTATGTATTAAAAAAACGAACCACAAACAGCAGCAGGAAGGTATGTGAAAACAGTCTAAACACACAAGTAATTTCAGTCACATCTACTAGTTAAGACTTGAAAGATTTTATCATTTGAATAAACCTCCTGAAATAGTAATGGAAATCTTGCTTTTAATCTGTGACTTCCAAAAGAACTGATGGATCTGTTAGTTTCAGTTCCAAAAGCGTTTTTCAGATACACTACTTAGAAATAAATCCCACCCCAAACACAAACATTTAAGAATACAGTAACCAATATGATTTAATGTTAGTGACAAAATCTTTAACATCTGTGTTGTGTGACCACAGGAGATGATCACAGCACAATTCTACTCTGAAAAGGCACCATAAACATTTTTGACAGCTGAATGGCAAGCCAATGCCAATTAACAGAAACAAGCTTTCTGATGCCAGAGTTGGAAGCAAGCGGGGAAACCACACTGTCGTCTGCCCCTAGGGAAGGCTGTCAGTTCTGTTTCTTGCAGTATTTACCTTGCAGCAGTAGAGCCAAACTGAACCTAGATACCTGCTTAAGTATATGCAGAAGATAGCAGCCAAGTGACTATCACTTCAAAGATCTTCAATGATATTGCACAACTGCAAATGAAATGTAACTCGTGTACCAGAAATAGGAAACAACTCAATTTCAGGTGCCATGAGTAACAGTTGTGGTAAGAGGGCTTTTCAAGTCACCAGATCTCTTCTACAGATCAGAGTAAACTCATCTGTGGAGCACCACTTTCCAGGGTCATGTTTCAAAACAAAACTGTGTTACAGATACTGTAATTTTACTACGAGTCAGTGTGTTTTGCTGTTTCGTGTTTCTATATATTGAGATCCTTCTTCTGTTTGTATTATTATAAAAGCACATATGTCTCTTCTCAGTAAAAATGCTGTTTTGGCGATAGTTACTCAACAGAGAACCAAGCAACCATGGTCAAGTACACAACATTTGTTAAGAGTCCCCTGAAACTGGGAAGCAGCATTTTTTGGAATATGCTTTGGACTGGCTACTTGCGTTTGCCAGAGACATGGTCTGCTAGGAGACAGCTTGGCAGCATAGGACAGACAACTCAGAGGATGACAAGCATATTAACTGCAAGTCATGTTAGAACAATTCAGGCGGATTCAGACAGATTGAGAGTCACCAGAGAAACAAGCAGCACCAGCAGTTTGCTAAAACACACAGAACTGCAAAGGAGTAAGAACATCTTCAGGTGACTTAATTCATAAGCAGCAAGTGCAGCTAAACCCGGTACTTTGCAGTATCAACTGGGCGAGCTCTTTAAATAACTACCATATTTTTTTTCTCATCAAAATTTCCTTACTACAGATTCCAGTCAAGTAACATAACTACATACACAACTTCAGTTTTGCATAGGAATTCTTGCTCTTTAATGTAGTTATCTTACTAAGTTTCCTACAGATTAATATCCAACACCAAAAAAACACTCAGTGAAACAGGTAACAAAACTGTGAAAAGTGCTTGTCAGAGGCATATGAGGTATATATACCCAGCCTAGAAACAACTTTCACAGCTCAGTAATAAACAAAGTGAGAAAACTGGTTATTCTCTTGGTAGACAAAAAAAAAAAAAATAAAAAGGAAAAAAAAAGTTTTTACTGTTTTCTGAAGTTCACTTTTACTAAGAGCTCCTCCTCTCCTGCAATATGCACTGTCATGTGGCTTTTTTGACTAAAAAGAAAGTAAAAACATGCACTATTACAATAAATTAGGCCAAGACAGTTAAGAGAAAACATTGTTCTGAACTCACATGCAAAAATACAGCAAAACAGACCTGGCTTTGCACAGGTAGTGATTACGAACCTGTTTTGATTTTGTATCAATCCTCCTACTGGTGATATTTGCCTCTAATATTTTCCTTCAGAGGTTTTAAAATATGCAGAACATAATTACTTAAAATCTATAATCTTTAAAGGCATTTTACAAAAAAAAAAAACAAAACACCAAAACCACACAAAACCAAAACAAAACAAACCCACAACAAAATGTTGTAAACCTTGTAACTAGGCATGAAAAAAACCAACCACTTTCTCCCAATCTCTGTGAAGATTCAGACTAAGACCTGACCAAACGGCTCCATACTTTACTGGGACATACAGAGCCCAATAACACATTTGATTAAACTGCACACTTCAGAAAGAAAATTAACCTTTAGGTAGGTTTACTAGCTCTATAGAGAAAAACACTTTGAAAAGAACCCCCAAGCAAACTGCAGTTTCATTGCCACTTAAGAGCAATAGCTTCTGCCAATCATTAGTCACAAACAGCTACAGAATTTCTCCTGTAGTTTCTCTTGTAGTAGCAGTTCCTGCTACAGAGTACCACCAGTTCCTTACCACAGTGATACAGCTCTGAAGTTACTGGGAAAGGCTATTCCTTTTACAGAACTGTAGAAGGAGGCATTACACCTTGGAAACACACGGAAAAGAAAACACTCAAGAGTCCTACTCACCTCAATGGGACTGCACTACTTCTTAAGGGAAAGAATGAAAGTACCAATTAAGTGAATCACTGTCCCAAACTCTCAACAGAGTGCAAAAAGAAGCTTGAGAACTGCACAAAATAAATAGGAATGTCCCAAATTTCTCCTCTGATTTTCCACAAGCTTTGATAGCAGTATCAGCCTGAGGGGAATGCATCTCGGCAAGAAACTATAAAATACCTGATCTCCGGAAACACAACTTTAAGCTCTTGCCAGCCACTATGAACTATCTGAAGGCTTTGTCTCCCTCATTTGAAAAAGAAATTCTGACAGCAACAGGAGAGTATTAAGGCACAGAGCATACTTGCAATGATGTGCTGACTTCTATGGAAGCAACAGGCCGTCTGCTTAAGCTTTGCTACTGCTTAACATGTTCTATAACAATCTTAACTCTGATTTAAAAAGATTTTCTAGGTGGTCTGAACATGTTTTCTGGACTTAATGGATTTCACAAAAAAGCATGGCACAACACAAGAGGACAATCGCATTACTACTGCAAATTACTGTGACAAAACGATCTGTTCCTCTACCCCTGCCAAAAGATAATTGTTCAAAGAATAAACCTTCTGCTCCTTTAAGATACCTTAAAGAACTTTAACCTAATCAAATGAAAACTATCCTTGTAATGTCATCCAAGAAAACAGGGCTACAATGCCACAATTATAGGCAAAATTGTTACAGGAAAGGTGTAGTGAGGAGAGCAGAAGTATGTACAGTAGTATAAAAGAGAAGTTTCCTCAGAGGTTTCAAGATGATCTCAGACAAGTCAAACACCAGAAAGCTGGTGCTCTAAATAAATCTGAATACACAGATTGCAAAGTCACGGCCAATGAAGAATTCAAATCCTTGATACAGTAAATAGCTGTAGCTTTAATTCACAATATCTCCTCAGGGACTACACTACTGCCTATTTCCAAAACCATTCTAGGCTATCAAGATCACACCATACACTCCCAAGAAAACATGACTATGACTTGAACAGGTATTGCCTAACTTGTACTGATTGACAGGTTGCTTCTTAGAGTGGACCACATGAAATCCTTTGTTCACATCTGTATAGACTGAGGAAGTATTTTGCTTTAATCCCTCCCTGCCAATGGAAAAATAGCTGTCTTGATCTCAAGCACATTATGGCCCTCTGACATAGAGCATCAGTTATTCTTCATTCCCTTTTAAATTGGTTCAGGGTAAGGCTGAACCACCACTTTCAGCTTATGCAAGCACATGGATCACAAGCTCAAGATACCATGCTCACTTCTAATGCACTTTTCATCCTGTCTAGAGCTGCCTTAAAATGGCAAGTTCTGCTCAAAGTTAACAGTATTGGCTCATGATGCTCCAGATGAAATGAATCCAAGTTATTTCTGAGAGCAGGTGAAGGGATCAGAATCAGGATTCTTCTTTTCCCTTTTTCTCGTACTAGAAAGAATGCTTATAAAAACATACCACAAGAAAGAAAAACAGAAAAAGCAATGTACTTTCCTTGAGTAGTCATTTACTAAAAAGGGATTAGAACAAGCCATCAAGGAACAAGGTCTTGCTCCAAACTAGAGCCAAACCATAAAGGGTCACAAGTGCTACACACTGCCTATAAACACACTGAATTGAGGAAGACAGGCTTCTGAGCCACACTAGAATGAGGTTTTAATCAGTGATACACATCACTTATTTTAAACAGAATGAGAAAATCTTGGGTTCAGAAAGTTCTCTTAAGATATTTTTTTTTCTGCATTTGAATTTCACATCTTTCTTTCCCTTAGGATAGAGTGCTACAGCCACTAACTTCAAGAATTCATTTCTAACCTTAATAGAGATCTTCAAGCAAAATGGCAGCTACGCTTTAAGCCAAATTAGGCACATTCACTATAAGGTAAATCAGCTGCCTCACCACTTTTATTGCTGCTCTTCAAATCTTTTAAACAGTATACGTTAAGAAGAAAACATCAAGGAACAGAAGGTGAAAAATTAAACTAACCCACAGTCGCCTTCCGCAGAAATGTCAGTGTTTTGAAGAACAAACTGAATGACTAACATGTTTCTTCACTCTTTTTGAAAGCTTTCACCACAACTGGAGCACCAATCAGCAAAAAAGCTAACACACAATCATGTTTGACAATCCTATTAGGACAAAAACAGGAGGATGGGAAGGACTGGACAAGCATGTCAATCCTCAAATGCCGATTAAGAAAATGACAAAAATAGAGAATGCTTCTGCCTGTCAGAAGAAAATTCAGGGAGCAAGTAATTTGTTCCAAAAATATTTGTGTAAAACACTGTGCTCACCTGCTGTCTTACTGCAACAAAATTAAGCTGTAAATAAAGTAAAACTTAAAAACAAAACCCACAAATCTTTCAAGCTTCATCCTGTTCAACAAGAGGTGAAGCCCTGGAAAATACCATCTCATCTATTTTTAATAAATTTGCCAAATTTTAAGAACTGCTTTCTCTTACATGCACCTTCATGGAAGCACCATTTTACCATTTCTGCTCTGTCATTAAGCAGCCCTACTTTCTCAGTTTCCCTGAACAACTTCCTGTGTAAGGCCTTTGAAAGCACTACTTTTTGTTCTGGTCTTTTGGAAATGCATCACCAGTGCACAGGAGCACAGCACTGCATAGCAGGACAAACTGTTTATGTAATTGGGATACTTCCACTACTCTTTTCCAATGTATTTGTTGTTCAAATTAACTTTTCCCTTATTTCTTGAACATGTGCTAACTGAGAAACTACAGATCACCTTCCCAAGCTGGTGAATCCCATTTGCAGCTGGCATCAGGCTAACACTGAAGTCCCTGAAGAATGGAATTTGTCTAAGTGGTGGCTTACTCCTTACCAACATGGGTTTGTTTATTTTAAACCAAGACATCACTGAACCTCCCCCCACCAGGCTCACACATTACTTCATCAGACTGAAGACTTCAGGCAGGCCTCTTTGCTTTGAGGAAATTCTGCTTGGTTAGTTCACATAGGAATCAGCAGCTTTGCCATGTAACTGCATAGTGATTAGGAAAAATCTTGGAAATTAGATATCCAGAAGTTTATAGAAATAAGCCATATAATGGGATTTTGTCACTCTTCTCACAAATTTCTGAGGAAAGAAAACGAAAGATACACTGATTCTCTATGTGCATACCAAACTGCCTCGCATAACCAATGTAGCAAATTTGGAAGCTGGAAACAGCCACATCCGCTTTCACATGCTACACCTTTACTAAGATCACAAGCATCTCTTGCTTAAGCAAAGGTGTCCACTGCAGAGAAAAGACTTCTTACAGTTTTTATTTTTAAAAAGTAAAAATTAACTATATGGTTCTCCACAGTGATGTAAGCCTTTCTTCAGAGATGACATACACTTTCGTATCAGGCAATGCAATTTTTTCCATTATTCTTAACACATCAGTGAACTAACATTTATGTGCTAATAAGTGACAATGACTAGTGATGTATGAACAGCTAAAATATCAGAGAGAAGAAAATTATCATTTTCTACATATCAGAATATGGTGGGTTTGCCACCAAAATTTCACAAAGGAAATCAGTAAAAAGCAACACAGCCAAGATATGAGACACACTGCTGTCCAATTGAGACAGGAGGAGCAGCAATTAAAACACTTCTCTAAGCTCTAGCCCTTTGACTATCTATGTGAAATTTGATGTTTTCAGACCAGTTCCTCCATATTTGAAAACACTCACACTGCACAGCTGCTGACAGTGGTCCTTGACAAGGGGACCAATTGTTACACCTCTCCTTCAATTACAGGTATTTCTTTAAGTTTTCACATTGCTTTAGAAAATGTTCTTGTCTGGCAGCTAAATCGAGACGCTGAACAGAAGTAATCTTCTATTCCTTTCTGCAGGATTACGCTACTCGTTTCTTATTCACCCTAAGATACTACCCAACTTCTAAGGATGGGTGTTTGAACAAGCGCTTTCATTTCTCATTACATGAGAAATACTGTTTCAATTATCTTGCTTTCATGGTATCACTGGCAACTGAAACAGGTAACTTCAGACTCAAGAAAGTGCATTCTTTAGTTCTGTTCCAGAAATGAATCTACTAAACTTTCTGAACACCTGTATGGAGAAAAAACAAGTGCAATAAATAGAATATATCAAATTAATTTTTACATACTTTAGTTATTGCTCCTGTCTGTGCTGTGTTCAGTCCAGTGTGACCAGCCATCTGTGGAGATACTTGGGTTAAAGTCTCTGCCAGCACACTGCCTGCATTCCCCTGCATGGCAGGGGCAGAATATTGCATTCCTGCTCCCCTTCCTCTTCCAGCTGCCCCAAGAGATCCATTCATTACCTGCCCTTGTCCTTGCTGAGGCTGATTCATTAAACTGTGACCAGAATTACTGTTGAGAAGGCTCTGGTGTGTCTGACTGAAATTAGTATTCATACATATCCCAGGTCCAGTCTGAGATGTTGCAGGGCTGCTCGTCACCAGCCCCACTTGTTTTTGTGCTTGAGAGTTCAGAGTTTGTGATGCAGGTGTGGTAGGTCCAGAGGTGCTGGCTGCTTGCTTTGCCAGGCCAGAAGCAGAAGAGTCTCCCTGGTTTAAAGGACTTTTACCCATAGCACCCAGATTACCAATATTAGCACTGTTCGGCTGCCCTTGAACTTGACTACCAACTCCTTGCTGGACAGGGCTATTTGAGTTCACATTTCCAATTCCTGGGTTTAAGGAGGAGCCGCTGCCTCCCCTTAGAAGCTCGGAAAGTTGCTTGTGTTTGGAAGCTGCATCTGGAACAAGGTTCCCACTGCTGTTTAAAAGGCCCAACTCTCCATTGGGGATCAGCTCATCAGGAAGATCGTTTTCCAAGTCAAACAAAGATCCAAAATCTACAAGTTAAAAACAGAAACAAAGGTCAGAAAAAAATGACAGAAAAGAAACTAAATCAGTTATCTACACTATTTGGCAGTAGTCCTAAGTAATGACATGCATTAAGGTACATCTTTGCCCAAGATTCAACAACCCAACCAGCAAGCGAGGTTCTCCACGACACACACTCCTGGGCCTTTCAGAAAGCACAGTTCTTGCTATGTACTGTGCACTCACACACAACCACGCAGGATAAGGATAGCCAGTAAGTTGTTTCATCATAAAACTTTTAACAAAACATTGAATCAAGCTTAAAAAACTAAGGTGGCATATATATGATGATCTGATTTAGCCTAACTCCTCAATTTCTCTAGTTTCAGCTAATAGAAGGCAGCAGAAATAAAGATTTTTTTTTTCCTACTCATTTATTCTCCCAAAAGAATGATTAACTCACCTTCTCTGACATCCCATATAATCACAAGCTACTGCATTTCACCCAGCAATCCTACCTCAACCTTGTAATTTCTGTTTGCGCATGGCCAAATAACATCTCCAGCTAGGCTTCAAAACTTGATCAGAAGATTACAGCTACTTCTTCAGTAGTTTGATCCCAGTGTCACATATAAACACATGTATTATCAGTTTCTAGTACTGATTTGCATCATGACCCTCTACCCTCAGAAGATCTCGAAAGGCACTCAGAATTTTCTCCTCATGTCTCTTGAATTCAGTCACTCTCAATTCCTGAACAGCTCAAATAATTCAAACTGCTCTCTTAAGTGCCCAGCCCTCATTTATCATGCCCAATATTGACAGAGGTAATCCACACTCTCTCCAGATGAGTGAAATAAATCAATCTAATCTTCATTAAACCACTTGAAGGAACTGCTCTGCCTGGCTGAGCATCCAGACTGATAAAAAGCAGCGGGGGGGGTTCCATTTTGTTTTCAAAAGGAGCAACTTGGGTTCACTAAAATGTTTTATTGCACATTGAAAGCAGCATCTGCGTAAGAATTATTTTAGTATGTAACTAAAAACAGTAAGTTAGCTCACTTTATACAGGTACTTCCGTGTGAAAGCAAGTTATATATTTGAAGACCTAAGGACAAGTACATGCAACAATACATACAAACAGATCAGCCTCAATTCATCAGAGTAGTTGTTCAAACATGCAGTACATGTCAGAAAAGCTTTCCAGCCCAAGGATGTGATCTAAACCAACCATTTTTTACTGTGACATAATAGAAATGTGTGAAAACTTTATTTTGGCTCCCCCCAAGCCAACCCTAAAAACCCCTCACTGTTCAACTATAAAAAGCTGGTGTAAGGCTCAGGTTGCAAAAGTGGCATAAGTGACAGCTTGGACCACTCTAACTGTACTGAAAAGAAACAACAAAACCCAAACAACACATAACCTCTATCACCACAACAGGATATACTACCAAGACACTTCAGTACTTTTGAACAGAATGCATTTCATCAGCACTCAAGTTCTCAATTTAGCCGCACTGAAGAAAAATGAACAGAAGTTTTCAGATGTACTGCAATGACCAGTGAATTATGCAGTCACAGTCAACACATACAAAAATGTTAAGTTCTGCCTGTTTTGAGGTGCTCACAGCAGCTTAGAGTCCCACATCTTACCATCGTTACCTACTGAGGTCAATCAGCTCTGAAGAAGCTTTCCAGGCTGGCATGAAGTTAGCTGTGACACAATACAGCGCAGTTCAGCAACAGAGCTATGCTCTTTCAAGCATGCAAGTAACAAACTAACATTTTCATTAGCTAGGTTCATGAAAGTATTTTTAATTTCTCTCTTACTTGCCACTTTTCCCTTGTCTTGTTTAGTTCACCTTTTCAGCTCATCTTAACCGAAATTCCTGGTGCACCTTCAATGATTGTTTCATTTCTTCTTTCTCACACAGCTACTTGACACGATGCTGCAATTTGTGCCTCTTACTGTATCTTTTGAGTCTACTTTTCCTTCTTCCAAGATTTCACTATTTTTAGCCTTCCATCCCTAACTCCCCTCATGAAAACTCCATTGCCTGTTTTCAGCATCAAGCCCCGCCTGGCTACAAGCAAGTCCCAGGTCCCCATAGAACAGCCCATCTCCCTGCACACGGAAGGCTGCAGCCTGGAGCACAAACAAAGCCATCTGTCTGCATGTCACCAACGTGGTGACACAGGGCCTATGGCTGAGGCTTTGCCACTTTTGCTAAACAGCTCGTCATCCCAGCTACCTGGGAAGTTCAAGGCTTTACAGTGCTTGCTTTGACAACTTCCATAAATCCCACGAAACTATGTTTTCCCAAGCTTCTGCACCAAAAATGTTAGTATTTCATGACTAAAAGAGCTGGGGCAAAGAAGTGACAAAGTGTGGAAGGAAAAGATGGTGCTGTGGTTTAATAAAAGAACAGCAGTTTTTCCAGGTGCATTTCAAAATAGGATGCTGGAGTACAAGCACTCAAATCTTTTCTGTTTTGCTGGCCAGACTCTTAACATTCTCATCAGAGCCAAGAGCTGGAAATGTTTTTTGCAGTTTCCAAAAAGACTGAAATTTGGGAATACTGACTCTTAAAACCTAAAATCATCTACCACTCTTAAGCTCCTTTAAGAAGGCCATGCATTAAGGTTAGGCATGGAAAGTTTACAGCTCTGCCAGCAGGTAAACAAAAAGCAGGTAAACAGCTTAGCATGGTGGCCATGTAAAAACTGAGTATTCAAACATACAGGCAACGATTAATCTTCCTGCTTTTATATTTTAGTCAGTCGTGTACATTAAAAACATCAACACAAGGCAGTTTTTACAACAGTTATAAAACAGAAACCAAAAGTCTACTTGAACATGTCTGCAACAAACCCATAAAGATAAAAGATTGTCTTGGCAGTTATAGAAATAACAAATGTACTTATAGACATGTAAAAATCTGCTGTAAGAAGAACATGGCCTATTTCTACTGGACCAAAAATTAGAAGTAATCTCAGCTCCCCCATCCTCATGAGAAGAATATAACTGCTTCCATTTTCAATGCTTTGACTATGTCAATGTCAATGGCAGCTACCAAGAGTCTAACAATCAAGAGATGCCTTTGCCGTTACACTGTTACCTGAAGCAATGCTCAAAAAACACCTACACTGAGGAATCCCACCCCAATTACTGAGCTTTGAACCTACTCCATCTCTCAAACCCAACTAGCATGCAACAGAGCAGTAAAAGCAGTCTTCATTTTAAAGGTTAGATTCCTTTAAGTAGCAAGGCACATACATCTAGTTTCAGTGCCTGTGAAAGCAGGAGAACTTCCTAAGGCTGTGGAGACCCACTTCATAGTCTCTCATCACTAACACAGCACTTCTGATCCTAAACCTCACACCTTTCATTACCTCTGTTACATAAACACAAATGTCCTCTTAAGAGGAGAGCGACAAAACCCAGAGATATGTCTTTCAGAAGGGATGAAAAAGCACGAGGCAGCTATAACACCCCCACTGTTTCCAAAAGGCTCCTTTTCCAATTTGAGATTTTTGCCTTCTTTGAGCAGCTATCTTCACACATAAAGATAACCACACTTGAGACACATACTCTCTTAATTTCAGCTTTATGAGCTTAAATGTCACAGTCTTCTGCTTTCCTGGACAACACTTTCAGCAACCAGAATAAAAAAAGATGTTCTGTTTCCTTCTAAGCCTTCTCAGAAGAAAAACTGTGTTGGTTTCTTAATGCAGAACATTTTCAGCTGTATGACTACCTGCAACTGTTATCAGGAGACATTTTCTTAATACATGTATTCAATCAATTAACTTGTTTCAATGTCACAATTTGTCTCTCTCTTTAGCTCAGCCTTGAGAGGCGACAAACATTCTAAGGTATTTTTTGCATGTTTTATTATCTCAAACATATCACACAGCAAGCAGAAGAACTATCAAACTCAGTTTCATTTCTTCCTGCATAATCTCCATTTGAAATGTGATTTGGAGTTTTCCCATTACAAATTTTGACTGCCCTTCCACAGAGCAGACACTGAAGTCACACTGCAATACAAGCAGTATTTTCACTGTGCCTTTCTTTCATGCCAACATAGCTGTTACATTTCAGTGAGCCCAATTTTGTTTTGTAAGGCTTCTTTCAATCATGCCAGACCCCAGTAGACAAAGCCTCAACAGTTCAGAGCTCCAGTCATTCCCTAAAATTCGATGTCAGGTAACTCAACTCAATAGCAATACTGTTTGGTGCAGTCAGGAATTACACATCCATTCCAACCTCCTTTCAAGGTCTGAGGATTCTATAATTTATTGTTTCATAGAAGACAATAAGCACATTTAATGTTTTAGAGTAACTGAACAACATATCCGTAAAACAAACTTTACATTAGCATCTTAACCTAACAAGACACACAGAGAGATTGCAAACTGACCCTGACTTTCAGAAGATGATGTTTTAACAACCAGGTTGAGAAAGACAGCGCTGAAGGACCTGGCTCGGCCAAGGAGACCCCAGCAGTTGGGTGGAGGGCAGTGAGGAGGAAATGAGAGATCCAAGAGCAGGCATCTGGCTTGCATGATACAGAGATTAGGATATTTAACCAAATTTTTTTATTTATGCCTGATCTTTATGAACCACTTGCATTTGGGATGAGAAAGAAATAGTCTGGTTTGCTAACTCTTAAGTCAGTAGACCACTCAAAATTCAAATACACTGTCAAACAGAAATGAGCCTCACCTATAGCCATTCTAGGTATTTGCCTCTAGGAAACTTGTTGAAATAATTATCACAGTGCTCTCTCGCTTACAGGCTCACACTGAAGTTGGAAGGGACATGAGGGCTGTAGCCCAGGTCTTGACCTCCTTGGCAGCCCTTCACGAAATCCACTCCAGCTCCTCCATTATCTTCCCAGGATGGAAGGGAGGCTGACTTGCCTATAGTTGACTGCATTGTCCTTTTAGCCTTTCTTGAAAATGGGTGTAACACCTTTTCTTGCCTTCCTATGGCTGGTTTTTTTTTGGGGGGGGAAGGTGTGGTGTGTCTGGGGAGTCACTCATTCTTACCATGCTTACTTTGCAACTTGTCTTCTTGCAAGCATGACTCTCCATGAGATGCATACCATGCAGGGTACACATATGCAACTAAATAGTGACACAGTTCCTAAACTCAGTTAAATGAGATCCATTTTGTGCATCCCAATAATCAAAAGGGATGCTATCAGCTTAGAATCTAGCTAAAGTAGCTACAAGCTCCTAAAATCACCTCCAGTACATTTTTGCAAGACTTCAGCAACTAAGTGACTTTTCAAAACTGAAGCTCATTACACAGAGCAAGCAAATCAAGAAGCTAATGAAAAAGAATGAGTTCTCATCTAACTTCTATTGCAATACTACCAGGATTATTGACTCAAGTTTTAAAAACGTTTCTGACACCAGACACGCAAGTCAGGATAAGGAAAAATGTAGCGTCTATATCCCCTGTACCACAAATGACGTGTGTGATAACAACTACCTGACAGGGGAACGACCAACTGTTCTGCCTCCAGTTTTTTTCTCAACCCCCTGAAGACAGAACAGTATAAACTGAGATCCTTCCTTGATCACATTGAGTTTACTTCCTAGCCTCTCCTTCCCCTTGCATGTTCTATATTACAATGCCATATCCTCAGGTTTCTTTACACTGTACTTATCCAAATTATCTCCACCATCTCTTTTTTGTTGCACCCATAATGAAAACACAATTTGTGCTGAAGGTCCAGAAAACCTAAGACGCTAGCTTCTTTCAGGAATAATCCCTGTTGTCAGATCTACTTTCCATTAAAACATATAAAAACCTGGTTTAATATTGGAACACTGAAGTAAAGTAAGGGCACATTAAATGCATCTGGAACCAAAGTTAATATACAGAACCAAATATGAGAAGTGCATTCAGGTAAGAAGCTACTCTCTCATCTCCTTCCAGATGCTACATGAGAATAAAAACCAAACAACCCTCAAAATGCGCAGCAGAAGCAGCCCAACATGGTCTGCTCTTGGAAGCACTGGATGGCAAACGATGGGTTGACTTTGCTTCTCTGTGATCCTACAGAGCCTCTCCATAACCCTTCTTCCTCTGGATTGTTTCCTACAGTATCTTCGCTATTTAGACACCATTTCTGTGTCCGTTCTTGTGAGTAACTTTAAATCCTACCCAGTAGCACCTACAACACAGACATTACTATTGTCACATTGTGGGTGACAATCAGGCTACACACAGTTACTGACTAAAAGACTTCAGAAATCTTTGCCATAAGAGCAGGAATCTGTATAGAAGGAATAGGACACAATCTGCCTACAGACCAGGAGACTGTCTCACTGGTAACATCAGCCTCTCATTCACAAGATCATCCTGATGAACCTTAAATATTTTAGTGTTCCGGGAGCACATTAACAGAAGCAAGATTGCCTTCTCATCCCATCACAAATGTACACATCTTTTCTCTTGCCCTATTTAACAGCTGACAAACATTTAAGTTCAGGATGACCCTTTAAAGAGGAATCTTCTGCGAGTCCAGTAATTAATAGTGGTCACTTGCTTAAGGCAGCATGAAATGCACAGTCTGTACCAGAACAGAGGGTTTGCATGCAAATACCATTAGTTAGCTCACATAACTGTCAGATCCACTGTTCCACATTACAGCTGTGCCACCCTTACCACAGATCTGGAAAAAAAGTCATCAGATAATGCATGAAGATGTGAATTATCTTGACAAACAAACTTTAACTGTGACTTTCCCTGGCCATAGACTTTGTATTAAAAATATAGGTCAATGCAAGGTGTTTCAGATTTTAAATTTTCAATTCTCCATCCTCCCTGCAGTGACAGCACTGGGGGCAAGAACTCTACGCACGTACTGACTTCTAGCTCAGGCTGCTTCTAGCACTCCCTTCAGCTACAAAACTCCTTTTCTGGAAGTTCCCACATTTACACACCTTCCTTAACAGAAGCACAGAATGGGCCTATTCTGTGAAGATTAGAGTAGCAATGATTAATATGTACTTGAAGTAATATTATGAAACAAACCCAAAAATTGCTATGCAAGATTACTAAGACACAGGCAAAATTGTGTCTCCTTTATGATGCATAATAGCTGCAAAAGGCATGTTTCCTTTCTCATTATTTTAATGCCACTTTTTCCTCCTTATTTTTGATACCAAATTACAAGTAAAGGGTCATTTGCCTAGCTGCTCAAATTCAGCTGAGTAAGAACACACAACACTAAACCAGATGTGCATGAGGAAGAAACAGTAGACATCCACTTAAAACTAATGTTTTTTATACATTTCACTCAAAAAAAGCTTCCAACCATAACGGCCTGAATACAAAAACTCCAATGCTCTCAGAGATCTATTTTACTTTAAAGCATTAATTTCAGCGATAAGGCTGTTCTGAACCATTCTCATTAACACCTTTCCTTAAAGGAGTTTACGAACCTTAGGAATAAACTTCATAGCTACTACAAAACAGATTTACATTCAGTACTTACTGAACTGTAGTCTCTTGCACATTTCTTTGCTCCATTAGGTGAAACTACAGGAGATCGCACAGAAGCTATGTCATCGACAACACCCACTACAACAGCTATCAAAGTACTAGCAGTGGTAAAGGTGGGCAGAGTGAGAGAGAAGCACATGCCCTTCAGGTGCAACATACACATCCAGGGGCTGGAATCTAATATTCCTTTTTCCCCTCACACTGTGCAACAGAATGGAGCCAGCTCTGATGTCTGTCTCAGAGACATCCAACAGCAGCAATGAAATAATGCCTGCCCAGGAGAATGGGGAGCATCTCACCCAGAGAAAGCAACCCCTTTTGACAATGCTGTCTGACTGAGGAAGTTCCCACAACATTAAAGATGACCACTGGAGAAGTAGATTATTTTAGACTTATAGATGCATAAATAAAAATATACACACAGAAAATTATTGCAAGTCAAAGATACTGTATTTACCCAACATTTCAAGTAAGATCCTTATTTCTCAATGGCAGTGAATGAAAGGAGAGGAAAGACGAAGCGAAGCTTTGAAGATTTATGTTAAGAGATTTAGATTCTGAGTTACAATTGCCAATTACCAGTGATAAGAAAACAGAAATTTCTCTTGTGATTCACACTGATTCTGAGCAAGACTTCATAGTGTTTGTTGAGACATCTCTATTAGAGTTTTGCAAATAAAAGTTTTATGTTCTCTCTGTATCTTAGACATCTGAGAAGACAGATGGAAAACATAGCATATGTTAAAAGAAAGATTTACAACACAAAAATTCTTTAAAGTGTAAACCAAATTAGGGTAGAAGTGTCAAATTCCTAAGCTATCCCACATGCTTCTTCATTGTGTAAGAACAAACCCCAAAATTTTTCAAATCTTGTTTTTCAACTACCCATTCCACTCTGATTTCACATTAACCTGCAGTACTTTGCTAACAGTGTAATTTTTGTTCATGTTTTGTTCTGGTAGCAGGTAACAGCAGAATGCAGTATCAGTAATAAAAATAAACACCAAGAATAGGTAGATTTTTTTTTTGTAAAGTGAAGTTGCAGACATAATAGTGAAACACAGCATGCTGCTGTAGAAACAATTAATGGCACTGGACTCTGACTCCTACGAATATTCAGCCAGAATGGAAAGTGAATAATCTGCAACAGAAAACTGGGAATCATTTCACAAGCTATCAGGAGATCTCTGGGGCACAACAAAGACCAAACCCTTGAGAACAGCCTTATTCCAGCCTCCTGTTGGGAGTGCTTCTCCAGCAGCTCTATGCCACAGCATTTACCACGTTGATTTTAAGTCATAAACATGGAAGGAATGAATTTGATAAGCTCTCAAGTACATACACAATTGTCACTCAAAGTATGAATTTCAAAAAAAGAGAAAGGCACAACCGCAGGATTGCCACTTAAAATCAGGCTGGCAGATCATCTGCTCAACTTTTCGACTCACACAGATGCTAGTGTCAAACTCCTTGGAAAAACCTATAAAAAACCCTCCAACAATGAGAAAGTACACAACAACCTGCTGTCAGCAATGCCGCATGAACAGGTAAGAAATTAGCTGCACTAGATTCTCAATAAATGAGCCAGTCTCTAATCTCTAAATCTGCTGTCCCATATTACAACTACAGGCATGAAGTTATGCAGGTCAGTCACGGAGGAGAAGAGGAAAAAGAAAAAAAAAAGGGAATTTAGCTTGTATCAAACTTAACACAGCTCAAAGAAAACATTTTTGCTTGGCATCATCATCTACCATCCACCACCTCCATAAGTACATATATACAGTAAGTCTTCAGAAACAATACAGCCATGAAACACTACACCACATTTTGCACCATAACTAGCTGGAATAGGAAAAGTAGCACAAAACAAAGGACACCCCTGTGAAATAATTACAACTACACACATTCCTTCACCTACATCTTTTCAGAAGAACTGTTTCTGCCCCCAATTTCTGCCTTCTACATCCAGGTTTGTTCACTTCATGGAATTGCCTGTTTCCTTATTCCAGGGAGAGATGGAGAAAAGCATGAGTATAAAAGTGATTCTTACTGTCACAGCATGCAACTGACGCTCAAATTTCGCACATATCCTATAAACCAAGAGCAGATTAATTAAACAGGCTTCCATTAAACTTTTCAGCTACATGGGAATGAACCCTCCTAAAACATATATACTAATGTTTTCATGCGCGCAAACAGAATCTGCATTTAGATCACTAAGACGTCAGTCCACTCGCAGCCTCAGCTAAGTGCGAACATAAGCTTAGAAAGCCTTGCTGTGTCTCCTTAAGCTACATTTTTTTAAAGGTAGTCCACCTTTTTTAAAACTAAATCACAGAAATACACCTATCTGGTTTTCAGCAGGACAACAAGATCGAATCAGGCTGCGTAGCACCACAAACTCCCTCCTGCGCAGTTTTGTAGCTAGCTGGGAGTTAGCCAGAGATGTACTTATCTCAGCATGTACAAAGCCATGTGCGACAAGGCCAGTCTTTCCCCAGTTTGAAAATGCGGGCGCTGCGATGCTGACACACCAGGCCATAAAGAGAATGTGAATTACCAGAGATCTCAGCCTGCAGCTTTTGCAGCAGCAGCCATACTGCTTAATCTGCTCATGAGCTGAAGTTGTGGAGGAAAAAAAAAAACCAACAAAACAACCCAACAAAAACCACATACGTGAGAACATACAAGGTGAAAATCCCATTCTAATGGACTTTCGAAGCTGCTCATCTCTCTTTGGAACTTTAGGAATTCATTAACTCATATTGTTCAGGACACCCTCTGCTTTGGCTCAGACCATGATTTGTCTTTTCCGTACCCAGCACAACTCTATGAGAGCAGAAGCTGCTGGGTATGTAACAAATGCAGACAGAAGCCTTACTTGCAATGCAACACAGACCACCACCAAGCCACCCACAGAGCGACAGTGAAGGGGCACCTGCAGAGCACCAGCTCTGCTGCTGCTCCATTCAAACAGGTTTCTCACAATCCACATACAGAGTTCACACTGAGATCAGCTCAAGAATGCTACCAGTTCACTATATATTCTGCCCAAGGACCAATGCCAGCAACATACAACATAATCATGACACTCAACGTTAAAATAATATGCTGCCATAACCAAAGTTAGTGCAATTCTGTTTTTCTACAAGTCCGTAGTTTATTCTGAAGCATGCTAAGTGAGAATGCCTTGTAACAGCTATAGAAATGACAAGTGCTTAGGTATGAAAAACACTGTGCATCTAAAAGCGGTAGACAAGCACACTACTCTTACCTGGCTAGACAAGGAAAGATCTCTCCCATGGACATTTCACCACAGGAGCCAGCTTGTTCAATACTGCACAGAAACAGCAAGCTATGAGTCTCAACCTTCCTTACTGACACAAAGAGCAACGGGGCAACTGCAAAATGGGACTACCATGGAAGTTAGCAATGGTCACAGCTCGTATTTCATCTCCACTCCCTTCTCTGAGACCAGACATTTGATTTAGCTGCTTAAGTTTAACAGGAAAGGTGCATTTTCAGAACGTAAAGCAGACCAATTTCAATTGCACAAACTTTGCTCTGGTAAGCTCAGGAGCTATTTTTATCAGAAAGATTAAAGGCAGCTAAAATTTACCCTGACAAAAGGAGCTGCTTAACATCATCAAAGCATAAAGTGAAATATCAACAAGGACAAGCAGTTGCTTTTCTGCCAAAAGTTCAGGCCTGCCACCAGACCCTTCACCACGGCACCACTGCACTCAGTAACAAGCATCTGCAGGCTCTGAGCCGTATTTCTCAGCAATAGAACTGTACCAGCAGGCCCAACACAGCGTCTTTTAAAGCACGTCCCAGACATGCAAGCTGCTGCAGCAGCAAACAGCACAGGTTTACGACTGCCATTCCCGTTGTTAATCAATACACAACTTGCTACTCCTTCTGGGCACAAACCTCAAACCCTGAGCACCTCTGCTCACAAAGGCAACTTTCCAGGCTGCAACATAACTTTTTCATTGAAGCTTCAGTGTAAAGAAGCAGACCAGTTTAGGTTCAGAAGCAGGTATCTGATAGCAATCACTACACCAACTATTTGTATTACCTACTACAACGCACAGAAATGTTCACCAGTCTTTCAACAAGCAGCATTTGTTACTGGCAACAAACCTAAGGAGAGTTTTTTGGAAAAGGCTCTTCTAACGTTTCCTGCACCCTCAGACAGAGGTACTTTTGCCTGAAGAACACCAGGATGGCAACTGAACACTACAGACATACTCCTATTTCTTCAAAATACAATATGGTGTGTGCTGTCTCTGGTGACCAAAGGCCCCCTTAGCCATGAAAAACTTTATGCAGATGCTGGAGTTTACATATCTAGCACTGCACAGAGCTCACTGAGACATGAGAACTTGCTGAACAGGACGTAATTACAGCTGAAGCATTCCAGAACAGACCAAGTGAACTTCAAAAAAGAAAGAAAAAACAAAAAAGACACCGCTTCAAACACCTTTCACTACCTACCAGGAGAGTCTAAAATGTCTAGCTGAAAAATTAAAGAACTGTGCTTTTTCCAAGTTACTGTGGTGCACTTTGTAGCAACACTCAATATCAGCTTCCCGTATGATATTCCACCACTTCCACGAAAGGGATTAGTGTAGTTCAATCACAAGACCTAGACCTCACCTAGATATTCTCTGCCAGTTCTTACTCGCGATACCATTTCTTTTTAGCGTGCTTATTTGTAGGCTGAGAAGAAAAAGATTCTGTAACACCCCCTCTCAAACTGAAAGGACTGAAGTATCTCTAAACTATTGCCAAATGCAGATTAAGCAAACCGAAGAAACCTCACACAATTTATCGGCTCAATTATACTAATAATTTTTTCAGTCTATAAAAACACAGCAGGCACAGTATGATTAACTTATCACTGTCCCTTCAAAAAGATTCATTAATCTCTGAAAACAGAAATGCAAGTCCAACATACTTCATGTTCCTACAAAGCCACTGTTTCAGTGATTAAAACAGTTGGAACACTGAAAGACGTCAGTACATGCACACATGCTGTTATGCACACACGTGCGTATTCACAACGGGCACACGCTTGGTGGAAATGAGACATTTTGATGCGCTTTATTACCTATGAAACCATTATGATTGGGGAAAAAAAAGGCACGGGCACGCTGAAGACACTACGCGACAAGACAAGTCGCAGCAACTGCCAGTCTTCTGGGTATTTCATCACACGAGAAACCCACAACTTCAATTATTGTCTACACATTATTTGTGTTAACGGAAAACACTTGGAATGGTTTAAGCCAAGCACCTTAAACCAGGGTTACAGGTGGGAGATGAAAAAAAGAAAAACGTTAATATGCTATTAAGGAGTTTTTATTCCATAGTGTGTTGCACGCAGGGGCAGAGGGGAAGAGACTGCCTGCTTTGGGGTTTTAGTTGTGGGCGACATATGGGTTTTAAGCAGGGGAGACAGAAACCCCGACCACCCCGTGCAAGAAGCAGGGAAGTCGGAGTTTCTCATGGCTGGGTTTTCTCCCTTCCTACCCACACTCCTCTCACCTGGGTAACCTCAAGACGAGGTGGATCCCTCCATCCTTTCACCATCAAAATGAAGAGGTGGTGATCAAGGATGGAGGAAAGGGAATTCAACTCAAAAGGCCTTACTCGTCTCTCCCTATCGCTATTTATAGCCGGGACGGTACTTGGCGTTCGGGTCCCGCCTGGTAACTTCGAATGGAGAAGGCCCAACCACTACGGGAGGGATCCTTCCCCCCTTTCCCGGCACCTCGCCAGGCCGGTTCCCACC